>JAJOOO010013874.1:0-31402 GCA_029582685.1 Solanum piurae | reverse complement strand
TTCCTTCTTCAATTTTCCATCTTTAATTCGTTTTAGCTCCAAACTTCTTCATTTTTCCATCAATTTAATCCTACAAATAAAATACACAATTTAGCACAGTCCATAAATTTTATGCTCATAAAGGACAAATATAAATAATAAATATGAGGAAATAATGATTAAAAATATGTATTTTTAGCCTCACATCACTTATTGTGTGTGAAAACTTCACCAGCCACAAACCTCAGAGAGTAAAGTAGTGGGAGTTGTGGTGGTAGACTGCTGACTTGGAGGAGGAGAGTAACCGGGAGAGGTGGTGGTTTTGGCGACGGTGGTGGATGAGATCTCAGAGAGGGTGGTGGCTTTGGTGGTGATTTAAGTGGAGGTGCTGGTGGTGGAAAACAAAGTTGATTTGGGTAAAAGAAATGTGTTATATGATGAAGTAGGTCAAATCGGGTTTAAATTGGGTAATTTAACTAAAATTGGATAAATTTAGTTGATTTGAGGTTTTCCATCCAATTGAGGGGCACACATGATGAAATTAGTAATGGCAGGGGTAAGAATAACTTCATTTTAATGATAAGGACATAGTCAACCAATAAAACAAAGTTGACGGGCATTTTTGACCCTTTTCCCTTTAATTAATGAATACAAGTATAGGGGTAATTTTGACCCCTACAACTTCTTTGACTATATATCTTGTTATCTTGGTATTTTATTATTATTTCACAACACACACTCATTTTCTTAAAACTGCCAAAGTTTGGGACACACAAAAATAGCTCCCAATTAATGCCTTATTTGTTTGCAATTAATGATGGTCTTAAGTTTAATCATTTATATCTGAGTCATTAAGTCTGTTTGTTTTCAAAGTCTGAATCTTAATCATTAAGTGCATTTGTTTTTCTCATTTTACAATCACTTAACGAGTCTGAATATATTTGAATGCTTAAGATCTATAACAAAGTCTTAATATCATTAAAATGCCTATTTTAGAATTTCTACAAAGATGTCAGTTCACCACTACTCCACTACTTTCACCCACCACCCACAATCACCATTTCAATAATTACCATCACCGTCAATCACCACCACATACTGTCCACAACCACTATCTTCAGTCCAACCACAATTGTCAATCACTAATCGTCATCACAATTAACTATAGTTTGCAATCATGACCACCAACCATTATTACATCCACTAATCAATATCGATAATTATCACCATTAGACACAGTTATATATCGGTAACTGTCATCATCAGTCACCACCGTCATTAGCTATTCATATCATTCCACTAGTAATTATCAACTGCTACCAACAACAACCACCATCATCAGTCAATACCAATCCAAATCGCCACACACTATCACCATCTTTAGTCATCAACAACACCAATTGTGATATAAAAATCAAACAAATATTTGATCTAAGATGTGCCAAGTGCCAATAAGGAAGGAATTAAGGGGGCAAAGTAAATAAGGCGTAACTCAATCTGAATTCTAACATGTGCCAAGTGCCAACCAGGAAGGAATTGAGGGGCAAAGTAAAAGTGAATATGAAAATAGAGGACCTCAAAATTTATCTTAATTGGCAAACAACCGCTGGTGCTGTGTTGGAAAACTCATTTTTGAAGCAATTGATCTCCATATTTACTTTGTGAATCGAGGAATGCTCTCATTCCAAATTTGATCTCTTGTCCCTTTAGGGAAAACATGGAGAGCATCTTGCCGACGACATCGGTCTCTTCTTCTTCTTCTTCTTCGTCAAAATCAGATAGGCGATCAAAATCAAAATCTACTCAAACATCATCTAAACCTTCACTAGTAATGGCGTTAATTTCCTGCTTCGCTTGGTTATATGTAGCCGGAAGGTACATTTTTTTTTATGTGCAGTCACACTCTTCAATGCTTTGATTAATGGCTACTACTTATAAAGTTTAATAATCTGTTGGGATTGTTGTTTTTAGGTTATGGCAAGATGCAGAGAACAGAGTGTTATTAGCTACTCTTTTCAAGAAGAATTCACAGCAGGTTTTTTTTCTATATTCAGACGAACCTATACCACCTGATTCCCATAGATTTTACTTGATTTTTCTAAATTTTAAACATGTCAAAACATTTGTGTGGTTATAAAAGCTTGTAATTAAAGGAAAAAAAAGGAAGGTTTAATTAATTTATTTTTTTTAATTTTGAACTAGGTCATTTTTTTGGAACCGACTTAAAGGATAATAGGGTCAGATAAACTGGAAGTGAGAGAGTAATAGTTTTATATAAATCAGGACACATGGAGTATTTTCTAATTTCTTAGAATGGATTTTCTTTGGGGAAGGTAAGTCTTCGAGTACTGTGAAGTGCTATTGTGGTGTCTTGATGATAGGGAAGACCCGATTGTTACTGTATTTGGAAATGCTCTGGAGGTTACACTATGGATTATATATTGATGGGACTTATTAAGGGAAGATGAAATGATCCTAATGGTAGCAGACCATTTGATCTATATAATATAGGATTACTGCAATGATTTGTTTTTTCTCATCATCTTTTAGATGGGCTATCAGATCAACTCCAGTAAAGGGTAGTGTTCTCTAGATGGTAGAAGTTTTTCCTTGCATGTTCATGAAATACTAATGGTCTAAGCAGTGGCTTGAAGATTGGATCTTTGAAACATATAATAGTGCCATGAATAGGTTTATACCAGTGTTGTGAAAGGTGAATGGAGAGAGGCGAGGCAACCCTTCATCGCCTTTTACCTTTGTGGCGAGGCGATCTTCAAAAAGCAACGCCATGGCGACAATGGCAACAAAGGGGAGAGGCGAGAAAGGTCTCACCTTTAGTAGTTTCTTAAAACAAGGCGACCAATTTAGGATTTTAAAAGTTAAAAGGTAATTTTAGGGTTTTTTTTTTTTTCAAATTTGCATAGTTGCACTCTTAGACTGCGACTCCAACCAATTGACTCGACTAAACTTCTCCGGCAACCAACCAGCCTTTTCTGATGACTTGAAGTGGGCAAAACCTCTGCCTTAAGGAAAAGTGTATAACCCAAGGCTACAAACCAAAGGAGAGAGGCTAGGTCTCAATCAATAGAAAGAAAACGAAATAGATCCACTTCATTTATCACAATGAATTCTATTTGTTGGATACACTGATTTCAATATAAATATGGAATATTGAAAAAATCAATTTCAAAAGAAATTTCATAATTGAGATTTTTGCCTATCCTCCTATTTTGCAAAAATGGAAACTTAACCAATACATTTCTTCTTCTTCTTCCTCTGTTTTATTCTCACTATTTTGACTCTTGTTATATTTTTTTCTCATTCAAGTTCTAGACTTTTAGTATGTACTATCTATTTTCAGTTTTTGAATTGAAATATTTTGAGATTTTGGTTATTTATATATGTCATTAAATATTTTAATTTTTTGGTATTAATTAGCGCCGCACTTCAAAAAGGCGAGTGCCTCGCCTTGTGGCGAGGCAGATCCTTGTCGCCTTTTGTTGCCTTTCGTCATCTAAAACACTGGTTTGCAAATTATTACTTGCTGCTTTTAAATTGCTAATGCTGATGTTGTTCGCATTTTCTAATGGTGTTGGCTTCAACAGTTATGTGCTTTAAAGCACCTGATATTACTTATTTAGCTAGTTCTTTTGCCTGGTTATTTCTTCTAAATATGGCTTTTTGTATTCATATGGCAGAGACCAAAGATGCTGACAGTGGAAGACAAGCTAATGGTTTTAGGATGCAAGTAAAATTTTCAGATTCCTCTGTTCTTTGTCTTAATATAAGTGCATATAGCCATATACAAGCATGTGCAGACCATTGCTTGAGCTGACTTAGGCATCCTGTATGTTTTCCAGGGACCTGGAGAGGAGAATAGTTGAAGTTGAAATGGAATTAACAGTGGCTAAGAGTCAAGGTTACCTCCAGAATCAGTTGAAACAGAGTGGTTCGTCTTCAGGCAAACAACTTCTGGCTGTTATAGGAATTTATACGGGATTTGGAGGTCGATTGAGGAGAAATGTGATCAGAGGGTCTTGGTTTTCAAATGGTCAGTCTCTATATTCACTTTGCTTTGGGCATGGATTTTTTTTTCCTAAAACATATGTTTAAATACAATGATATGTCATCATTGATGGATGACTAGTCTTATGGTACACACTTTGCACTTATATAAATACAATTAACAATATAAACTTGATGTACAATAAATAAGGATAATTTATATACAACAGGATTAGAAAAATAGCTTTTGTGAGCACTATGGGCAATTGGAGAATGTAGAGCTCATTGAGCAGAAAAGTTTGGTTGATAACTTGGATAGGGGATCCTTGATGTGATTTTATAGTCATCTAGCTCCTGATTTTCTTTGTTTCAACTGACTTAAATTTTAAGAAGATAGGTAAATGACAATTCATACAATATGAAATCTATATTGATAAGGTCTAAATGTCGGAAAACATTTTTCGCGTTTAGCCTTTTTAACATATAAATATAGATTATGTAAGAGGATAATATTGTTTCACACAAAACTATAATTTTAATAAATCTGATAACTTATAGGGTAAAAGTAATATAAACATACATAGACCATAAGATTATGGAAAAATTATCTTCAAAGTGCTTCCAATCCTGAATTACATTTTTTGAATAAGAATTTTTTTTAATCTTAGCTTCAAAGTGATGTTTTGCACCAGATTATAAATTATTTTAATAGGTTCACCCAATATTACAATACTTCATTCTACCGCTATTTTGTAGAGTTTATTAAACAATATAATATGTGAGAGAAAGCACGTCAAACTTTTGATAGTACGTAAAACTGCAAAAGTAGCTCAAACAGTCAAGTTAATAGGATAGTTTAAGTTACTCCTTCCATTCCAAATAAATAAAACTCTCTGTTGTCCAAAATAAATGAACGTTTCAATTCCCAAGAGGTTATTAATTACTCCCTCCATCTATTTATACTCGCCCAATATTGACTGGCACACTCCCCGTAAGGAGCAATAAATAGAATGATAATTTTACTATATCAGCCTTTGAATAATGCCTTTTGATAAGTAATGGAAGATGGTTTGACTGGCCCCATGAAGATGGAAATGTTTTTATTTCATCTCTTTTATCTTTGTAGATGACATGATATCACGATATATCAATGTTATTAAAAGCAATTGCTTTGTCGCTTAAAGCGAGGCAAGATGCGAAATGATGGTTTATCGCTTCTTGAGTGAAGTCGTGCGCTTCAACAATTACACACAAAGTCACTTCTTTGGATCTCAACTTTGAGTTGTTGGGTTATCTTGGAAAATGTTGTATATGAGATGGTGAAATTAGTTATTTTACTTGAAGGGAAGTGTAATAACTATTGTACTGAATACCTAAATGTTTAGTATTTTTTAAATTCCGTAAATTGAGCGGTCCACTTCAAAGAAGTGTATGCTTCACATCTAGCTTTTTGCTTCAACACCCATAAACTTTTTGCAATTCTTGCTTTTCGTTTTTAATGACAGATAGAGTTATTGGCCTAACTGATGCAAGTAAGTTTTGAGCTAGAAACATTTGGATTAGCTAAAATTGGGGCATAGTTTCTTTTGAGCTGACTGCAATAACTAATGATTCTAAAAATATCATTGATTGTGTTTATTTTCTTTAATGTTGAAACTTAGTTTGGAGTCACAACTTTGGTTGCTCAAAAGTAGAGGTGGCAAAATTAGTCCATGAAATCATAACCGCTCATTTACTAGCTCAACCCAACCTATTTCAACCCATCAAAATTTGGGTTGATATCTAGCCCAAATTGATCCATGTGAAATCTTGTCAAATATTTTTTAAAAGACATTTTTTATTTGATATGTTATATATAGCCATAGAGCCGAGGGTGTATCGGAAACAACCTGTCTACCTCTGAGGTAAAGCTAAAGTCTGCATACATTCTACCCTCCCCAGTCCCCACTTTGTGGGACTATATTGAGTATGTTGTTGTTGTAGTATATATAGCCATAATATTTTTTATTAGATACTAAAAAATAAAATAAAAAACAATTAAAACTTAGTACAAATTGGGCGGGTTGGGTTTTGACCTGCATTTTGGCCCATTCAGCTCAAGTAACTTTTGGGCGGATCAATAACCCGCCCATTTTTTAACTCAGCCTATCTTGGCCTGCCCAAATTCAGTCCAACCCACCCATTTTCTACCTATACTCACAAGTTTCTCATGTTACTGGATCAATTATAAAAAGGGGAAAGGGTCAAATTTTTCTTTATACAAGCGCTGAAATTGAGCGACTGTCTGTATTTATCCCCCCTCTTGGGTAATTATCTCATTTTTTACCTTGACCTATACGGAAGCTCCAATGTGAGGTTCTTTTTAAACCTTAGTGAAATGTTGAGGGGTAATTTGGACATTTTTTCTCAAAGAATTTGGACACGTGGAGTCTACCCATTTCGTGCTGGAGCTCCCTTAATGATAAGGCCAAAGAAATATGATTTACTAACGACTAGGGTATAATGGACAAAAGTGTAATGGAGGGCAAATTCGAGCAATTCGAAATAGTACAAAAGGCAAATCTGGACATTTTCCTTTTAAAATGTCTGGTATTGCTGGTGGATCTGATACATCTATATTTTCTTTTCCTGACAGTTGATGCTTTGTCAAAACTTGAAGAAAGAGGAGTGGTCGTGCGATTTGTTATTGGTCGGAGGTTTGTGCTACATACTGAAAACTGGAAATATGCATTTCTGCTTATGTGACCTTTTAGTGGCTTTGTTCATCTCTGGATTACTTGAACTTGGCAGTCCCAACCGAGGTGATAGCTTGGACCGCAATATTAATGAGGAAAATCGGGCGACAAAAGATTTCTTGATTCTAGTAAGTTTGTTAGTATTCATTTTTGTCTAACCTATCTGTATCTTTTTGTGGCTTAATTTTACTTGGGCTCCACCCAAATAGTTGATGCATAGACATGTTGGTTGCAGAAAGGTCATGTAAATAATTTAAGTCATGTGTGTAAATGATCATTAGAGCTTAGACTGCACACATTCTCCTAATTGTTTTTACTGTCATGTCAACTTGTTCCATATGCAGCTTACTTTTGCTTAACTATGTTTTTCCAATTATTAAAAGGGAAGTCATGAGGAAGCTCATGAGGAACTGCCCAAAAAGGCTAAATATTTCTTTAGCTCAGCAATACAAACTTGGGATGCAGAGTTTTATGTGAAAGTTGATGACAACATTGATGTTGACCTTGGTAAAATCCGTGCTTATCTTTCCTCTAGAACTACGTTTAATTGCCCCTATATTTGAGCTTTTCTAATATTCCTTTTAACTTTATTCTATCAGATGGGTTGATTGAACTCCTCCAAAAGCGTCGTGGTCAAGATAGTTCTTACATTGGATGCATGAAATCTGGAGAAGTAGTTTCGGAAGAGTAAGATTGTCTTTCAGATTTTGCTCAGCTTAATATCATGTATGCAATACATTAAGCATTAAAGTTTTACCTTTTCCAGGGGAAAGTCATGGTACGAGCCAGAATGGTGGAAATTTGGAGATGAGAAGTCGTAAGTATTACTTAGTCCTACGAAGCTGATGCATCCTTATTGCTGTATATGGTACTCTGGCCTTTATATTAGCTTATGCTTATAGGGTCCAAATGACTTTAAGTCTGTTTATGGGGAATAAACCAGGTTTATATTCTCTCACATCTCAAATTATGCATAGTAATTTTAGTTGTTAGATGTTTTGATTGGAATGATTTTCATTTGGTTGAATTAATTTTTCAAGGATCATGGATGTATCATGTATCTATCTAGCCAATGTACAAGGTTTTCCGGATATTGTTTTAGTAAACTTAATCTTTCTGCCTATCTTCCTATGAAGTGGCAGATCTAGAAACTTTGAGCTGCTCATAAAAAAAACTAATTTATCATACCTGACATCTAGTTACATTATTTTGTTAAATTAGTCCTCAATTGAATAGGGTTAACATTAACATTTACTAATTTTGGTAGCATGCTTAATTGTTTTTCAGTTACTATTTGCATTTTCCTTAGTTGTCCTGCAGTTGCTGTGCTTTTGGGTGTTTTTTGTGTGCATGCTAATTAGAATGATTATATTCCTCTTTCCAAATGAAACTCTCAACTGGTGATTTGGGCCAATTTCCCATTTTCCACATTGCCAATGTACCTTGCCGAATTTCTTGGTTCCTGTCACTCCTCTCTACTCTAAATCTTAGTTGCGCGGACTCTTCACTTTTGATGCCGCACTCGTCTCGAATTCTCCAAAAATACACTACTTTTGGCGAATCCGACACGCACCCGTTGACACTTTTGAAGAGTCCGAGCAACATAGCTGTAAATTGACATGAATTTCTTTTCAGGTACTTCCGACATGCTGCTGGTTCAGTTCTGGTGCTTTCTAAAAATTTGGCTCAGTATATTAACATAAACAGGTTAGCTATAGTTTCTTGAAAAAAAAGGTTGGCCATACATGTACAGCCTGCTTTGATTTTGCCTGAATGCTTATGTGTTTCAGTGGCAGCTACCAATTAATTCGCCGAATTTGTTAATAGGGTAGGAGACAAAATAGGGAGTACAAAGAAGTTTAGTCATTTGATATATGCAGATGATACTATCATCCTATGTGAGCCAGAAGGTGAACAACTGAATTACATCAGATTGATTCTGATCTTATTTGAAGCAGTTTCAGGTCTAAGGGTCAATTGGGGAAAAAGCAGTCTGATCCTAGTCGAGGAGGTGCCTCAGATTCAAGGATTGGAAAGCATTCTGGGGTGTAAAGTAGAGAAATTGCCAACAACCTACCTGGGAATTCCACTAGGGAGAAAACATGAAGCTTTGGAGATATGGGATGGAATTCTAGAAAATGCAGAGAGAAAGTTGTCAAGATGGAAGACTCAATATCTATCCTTGGGGGGTAGAGTGATCTTGATAAACTCTTTTTTAGATTCACTACCTACTTATGTTATGTCACTATTTCCGATTCCTCCAAAAGTTGTCAAAAAACTAGACAAACTTAGAAGAACCTTCCTCTGGAAAGGAGAGAAAGAGGTATAGGGCAAGGGCTACTGTCTAGTGAAATGGAATACTGTGATGCTGAGCAAGGAAAGAGGGGCACTGGGTATTAGAAATTTGGGAATCCTAAACAACATCCTTTTAATGAAGTGGTTGTGGAGGTATACTAGTGAGGAAAGAACACTATGGAAGGAGGTGATAGTGGAAAAGTATGGGTAATTAAACCCATGGTGTACAGAGGTAGTTTCAGAACCCTATGGATGGGGAGTATGGGGGACAATCAGAGCTTTATGGAACTCTATGGAAGAAAATGTGTTTCTCAAAGTTGGAAATGGCAACAAGATTAAGTTCCGGAGAGATGGATGGATTGATCAAATTCCTCTTAGTGAGTTATTGCCAGATCTTTATTCAATCTGCAACAATACTGAAGCCAGAGTATATGAATGCTGGACAACTCAAGGCTGGGACCTGTCTTTCAGGAGACTATTGAATGATTGGGAAGTGTATAGTGTAGCTTCTCTACACTGAAAAATTGGGGGGAACCAAACTAGTCACAAATGCACCAGATAGAGTTATATGGAAGCACACAAGGATGGTAACTTCACAGTAAACAATGCTACAAGAAAGGAATACAAGTCGGGGTTGGAGGCTACCATCAGCACTGGAAGAGTATTTGGAGAGGACTGAACCCCACCAAAGTGAAATGCTTCACTTAGTTAGTCATCAAAAGAGCCTGCTCAACTCAAGAAGGCCTACAGAAGAAGGGAATGCAACTAGTCCTTAGATGTTTCCTATGCAATTTGACTTGGGGAAACAAAACATTTATTCCTACACTGCAAATTCTTTACACAGATCTGGAAGCTTGTCCTCAACATCACAGGCTCCAGCTGGACTATGCCTGAATACACTTCTGTCCGTTTTAGTTGATGGATCAGAGGGGGGTGGGGGGTGGGTGGGTAGCAAGACTCGAAAGAAGTGGTGGAAGTTGATACCCTTGTGCATATGGTGGTCAGCGTAAAAGGAAAGAAATGGGAGATGTTTTGAAGATAGAACTAATTCCATTCACAAAGTAAAGTGGAATTGTTTAGTATCCGTACTTTTTTGGTGTAAACAACTCTGTATAGAAGATGTAGATCAATCTATAGAATTAATAGGGAGCTTATAATTTTCGTTAGGGCTGTAATTTTTTAAGGTGGCCAGCTTGTCCTTGATGTTAAAGAAAACAACTTTACCAATGTTCCAAAAAAGATGAAACCTTCTATTGGAATCTAAGCTTAGGCTTACCTAAAATACCTTTAGAAGGGCCTAAAAGTAGCTTTTCAGTCTCTATATTTAAGAAAAAAGGTTAAACTACAGCGAAAGACAGAAAAAGAGTATTAGTCCACCAGCACAAGAAAAGTAAAAAATGCCCTTAAATTTGTCATTATTGCATTACTGTAGATACTTACCAAAACAAAAATTAGCATTACTATAGATTGATAACAGTAAACACTGAAGAAGATTTTAAGAACTCAAATTGTACAAGACCCGATAGTAAGACTTTGAATATTTGATAGGTGTCTAGTAATAGTGGAAGGGCTTGGCCGAGACTTCTAAATTACCTAAGAGCATCTGATATCATTCCCCTATACGGAAATTCTTGGCTGGGTTGTTCCTTTTGATGTGTTAGGTTGACAAAAACTGACTGGTTCTAGTGTCTTGTATCTGTTTATAAGTGTTCAATTTTTTCTGTTATGCAGTGCTTCATTGAAGAGCTATGCACATGAGGATATATCTATTGGATCATGGATGATGGGTCTCCAGACAACTTACACAGATGACAGCCGCCTATGCTGTAGCATCACCACCAGCCAAGGTAAACAGTTAGTCTTATTTGTGCTGATATGAATCAGGTTTAAGTATTTTGGCTCTTGATCCTTAGAGAGTATTCTTGACAATGTTTTTGTTGACTGAGTGTACATGAAACGGTAGATACAATTGAGGGAATATAGAAACAATCACAAAAGTAGAAAGTGAGGAGCCTCGACAATGACTAGTTCTATGTGTAGGGCTAGTAAAAGGATCCTATGAGAAGAAAGATTGAGACCAAAATTATTTCTTTCCCCATCTCTTTTGTATAAATTCTTCTTTTTCTAGATTGAGTTATTTATACTATTATGGAATGTTGGCCATTGTATTCAATGTGCTAAAATCTCACAACTCTCTGTTTTCCAGACAAGGTGTGCTCATTGGCTTGAACAGGAATGATGTTATTCCATTCCATCTTGCTGGGTGACAACTTTCCATTCGTTTCTATTGGAGCATCCCATGATTCGAAATGGAATCATGCTGTTTCTGGCTCAGGTAGTATTGACATTCTTGCTGACGTAATTCAGCTATTATATACATGGAGTGGGCAAAATCCTTTATAGGATATGTACACTACTATTGGACTAGAGAGTGTAAATCTTGGAGAACTTCAGTTTCTTAAAGATGGAAATAGTTGTTGATGAAGTGATTAAATTAGTGGAACATGATTTTGTCTTTGCCGTGATTATATTCTTATATACAATTTGAAGATCTACTTGTTAAGCCCTTTCGTATCAATAAAAGGAACAACAAAGAGGAAAAGAGGTAATGGAAGTCCAGTGACACCTTTTGCATAAGTCTTGGTCTTTTTAGGATGATGGAAAGCAAAATGTAGCTGACGTAATTTTCATAAAATTTGCAGTTTTTAACTTGTGCCAAAATAAAGCAGTAGCAACTTAGATTGAGAGTGTAAAAATGGCCAAAAGAATCACTCTTGTACTTGGATTCATTTGTCAGTAAGACGGGACCCTTCTGCTAATCATTTTGCCAACTGAATTCTTAAATTCATTACAATACTATTTTAAACCCCTCTAACCATTAACTGAACCTATGCAACAATAATGTTGTTGAGTTGGAAACATGCTTGATTGCATGTGTTTAGAAGCGAGTAAATATGATATTTTACATTTTTTTTAAAAACATTGAATTTTTAAGAAACAATTTTTTTAATTTAAAAAAACTATTTCTATTTCAATACGTGATCCAAATTTATTCGGAACTCTAATGTAAGTTCGAATGGTAAACCAAAATCTCTCCCGGCCCCCTATCCCTCAACTTTCTTCTTCTCCATCCATTCTCTTCTTTTTCTTCGAAGTCACCCAGCACACCCTCTCTTCTTCTTCTTAGCCCAATCTCTTCTTTTGCCGCAAATCCCTAATCCTTTCGTTTTGCCCCCCACACCTTCAAAAACTTTAGTTATTTAGATTATAAAATATTGGGACTTATTTATGTTAGTTGGGTTCAAAGAGAAGGTGTGGGTATGAGTTAACGTATTGGGTGATGGTGGGTATTAAAATTTTTAAAAATTCCATTGATAAGCTTGAAGAGCAACAAATGGGTATTGTGAATTTGTGAAATTAATCAAATTTGTGATTGAGACTCATTGGGTTTGTTTTGAATGAACTTCTAGTTGAAATTTCAATTCAAATGGGGAATAATTTCATCATTTGGCATTAATTTGATGCTCAAGTTGTGAGTAAATATGAATAACATGACTATTTGAGAATTTTTAAAATTTGTAAGAGTAACATATTTGATTTTTTTAATATTTAATTTCTTATGTGTTATTAAAAAATGACGTGAAATTATATGTGTCATCGATTAGATTGCATGCACCTTGACCAGATAAGAAAAAAAATTAAAATATTATGTTTTAATGCATTTAAGAATTCAATGAAGAAATGAGAGGTTTCAACTATCACCAAATTCAATGGCTCATAGAATGACTTGCATTAATATGTATATTCATTGTAAGTGAAAATCTTCTTTTCAGTAACATTCTTTTTTATTTAATAGAAACCTCACATGTGCTTTTTGATTATGGAATTAATCATAAAGCAACTATGGTGATTGGTGATTTGACGTTCAAAATTTTGAGTTAATGATATCGGCACGTGGCAGAGAAGATAATATCCCTAATGTAGATCATAGATTTAAAATTCTCTTACATGCCTAATCGATTGAGACTTCTCCAATTTTACCTTGTTAGTGTGGTTTGGGAGCTATTTATTACATTGAAGCATGAGTTGCTCTATACACACATGAACCCGAACCCAAAGGATAGTAACGGTAAGTTCCCTTGTAAAAATAAATAAATCTATTTCAATGACATTACTATTAGATCAACTCCCTCCTATATAACATGATTTGAACCATCTTGCATCTTTTTTGCAGATCACAAAATTGCTGGTTAACTAACCAACATAATTTGTATGACCCATCAATGCATTGATTCATGGCTGAGCTGCAGAACAGATGTAGCACATTTTGGTTGATTTCCCAGTTAGTTTCTTAAAGGAATCTAACAAAAGTTGCAACTTTTGAGGACAGTGAAGGGATGTTTTTGACGAGTTTGAGTGTGGGAGATCCTAGGGAGAGTGAAAACAAAGGGATGTTTTTTTTTTTGTTAATTACATACTTGTGCAAGGATGTAGTTTAAGTTTAATTAAGGTATAAATGAGGGATGTTTTTGGCCATAGATCAGAAATTCACAGAAGGTGAAATGGAGATTAGCAATTAACCAACAAAAAATACTAATAATTAAGCAATCACATCATAGATAAATCGGTTGGTACTTCAAATACAAATTGCCAACAATCCCAAACATCAATAGATTACCAAATACACTTAGCATTATTCAGTATGATACAAACAAACAGCAATTTCAAGGGTAAAATTTATTCATAATTGCACACGTTAATTTTGTCTTTACACAAACAGATCCATGAGAAATACGCAGTACATTCATAAGAAAACTCTATATATTTATTCATAATTCCCAGATCCAAAAGTAATTAAGAAATCACAGTTCCAACAATTGAATACTTAGCTTCGAATTTGGTCTCCCAATCATTGAGAACACCCATTTCTTTCTCAGATAACCCATCAAGAGATGGGGAAACATCTTCTTCGTTCTTGCTCATCTTTGCAAGTGCTCTGCTTGCATCTTTTCCGGCGAACATACAGTAAGGCCCACCGGGACCATAGAACGAATTACCCGCGCTCACATCGAAGATTCGACCTTTGATTGCCACGTAAATTGGCTTTGATGGATCTGATCCGTCATATGCCTTGAGCTCATCTGCTGTTAGCTCCATGTTTACTAAATCGCTTTACCTGTGGTGGGTGGGCACTGGGCAGCAACTCATGTGATACTTATCCTTTTCTGCTTACAAACAGACCCAAGTGCATTAAAGAAAAGTGTCTTTTCTCCCCTTGTTTTTCGGGCAGCAAAAGTGAGAAACAATAGGAATTTTATTTTTATTTTTTATTTTTTTATTAAAAATTATATTATTTAATATAATTGATGGTAATTATAAGAGGAAAAGTCTAGATGCCTAGTGTGGAGGTGTGAGAAGCTCACTATGAATGGTTTTAGGAGAGGTAAAGATAGGTCGAAGGATTATTTGTGAGAGATTTCAATTTATCGAGGATATGACCTTAGATAGAAGGTTGTAGATGATACAACTTGGGGTAGTGGGCTAGTAGATAGCAATGTGTTGTTGTCACGACCCAAATTACCTTGTAGATGTGACATGACAAATAGGATCCCGAGAGACCCTAAAAAAGCCACTTGACATAAGCTTGTCACTAAGACATAAATATACATAATGTCATGAATCATAAGGATGAATAAAAGTCTCAAAAGTACAAATCTGGACATGCAGAAATCATACTAAGTCTGGCATAAGCCTCTACTAATTATAGATGTGACTAGGATAGATTCATAGCTCACGAAATAATCTGAAAACTGAAATGAACATGAAAGACTGATAATGGTCATTCCCTCAAACGATGAGGACTCACCAATCTGCTAGCTATGCTGAAATAATCCGATCTAACTACGATCGAAATGGAGGAACGTCAGACCATATATTATGAAACAATATATGCACAATAAATATACGTGTAAGTATTTTGAATATACTGAATATGAGGAACATGCATAAGCATAAACACAATAAGTTTAAAACATGATAATGCATGACCAAATGAAAACATAAAATCAGATAAGCAAAAATTTTAAATTGTGGATTGGTCAATGCAATATGAGAATCATGACATATGTATAAAAACATAAACTACGTGAGAAAATCATATCATTTGTGGAATGTTTACCATTTACCGACATAGACCATGTGAGGTATGACATTGAATTCAGTGTCTTACTCCCACACCAAAAGAGATGTCCTACTTGACAAGGTGAGGACCTTATACTTAAACTTAGGTGGATCCACTAGCTAATTTGTCCAATCGGGACATCCTTGGTAAAGTTGCTTATGGACTTGAGTTGCCTAATGATTTAGCGTCGGTACATCTGATTTATCACATCTCTTTGTTGAAAAGGTGTGTTAGAGATCTGACGTCCATAGTGCCTTTAGAAGGTTTGGGACTTAAAGAATATATTTTATATGAAGAGATTTCGGTTGAGATTTTAGACCGAAAGTTTGGAAATTAAGAAATAAGAAACTTGCTTCTGTGAAAGTTCTTTGGAGGAATCAATTAGTTGAGGGTGCATAGCCCATTGATCTGGCGCCCCGGAGCACCCAAAATTTTCTTCTAAAAAAATATTGTGAGAACCTTCGTAATGAGTTGGGAACAACCACGTATACTCACACCATTTTTTTAAAACCTGTGTCGCATTTACAGGCCCTTTTTTAGAAATTACCCAAAATTCTTGATTTTTCGTGCGTTATAACCCATTGATTTGGCTCCCCGGAGCACCCAAAAGTTTTTTCTCAAAAAAATTTATGAGGACCTCCGTAATGAGTTGGGGAAACACCACGTATGCTCAAACATTTTTTTACTTCCGCATTTGCAGATCCTTTTCATAAATTACTAAAACTCCTCAATTTTTTGTGTGTTATAGCCCATGAACTATCGTCTCGGAGCACTCAAAAAAAATTTGACAAAATTTTTTATGAGTACCTCCGAAATGAGTTGGGAAACCACCACGTATATTCACACTATTTTAATGCCTATTTCTGCATTTATAGACCCTTTTTTAAGAATTATGTATTTAATAGCCCGTGGATTTGGTGCCCCGAATAACCCAAATATTTTTTCTAAAAAAACGCTATGAGGCCCTCCGTAATGAGTTAGGGAACCACCACCTATGCTCACACCATTTTTAACGCCTATTTACGCATTTACAGACATTTTTTGTAGGAATCAACCAAATTCCTCAATTTTTCATGTGTTCTAGCCCATGAATCTGGCGCCCCAGAGCACCCAAAAATATTTTCTCAAAAAAATTTATGAGGACCTCCGTAATGAGTTAGGGATCCACTACCTATACTCACACCATTTTTAACGCCTATTTCTGCATTTACAGGCCCTTTTTTAGGAATTACCCAAAATTCTCGATTTTTCGTGTCATCTAACCCATGGATATGGCGCCCCGGAGCACCCAAATTTTTTTTCTCAAAAAAACTTTATGAGGACCTCTGTAATAAGTTGGGGAACCACCAAGTATACTCACACCATTTTTTTAATGTTTATTTTCGTATTTACAGGCCCTTTTTTAAGAATTACCCAAAATCCTCGATTTTCGTTTATTATAGTCCATGGATCTGGCGCCCCGGAGCATTCAAAGCATTTTTCTCAAAAAATTTATGAGGACCTTTGTAAGGAGTTGGGGAACCACCACGTATACTCACATCATTTTTAACGCCTATTTCTGCATTTACAGGCCATTTTTTAGGAATTACCAAAAAATCTCAAGTTTTTGTGTGTTATAGCCCATGGATCTGGCGCCCCGGAGCATCCAAATTTTTTTTCTAAAAAAACTTTATGAGGACCACCGTAATGAGTTGGGAACCACCAAGTATACTCACATAATTTTGGGTGCCCCGGAGCACCCAAAAACCTTTTCTCAAAAAAACATTATGAGGATCTCTGTAATAAGTTAGGGAACCACCAAGTATACTCACACCATTTTTTTAACGCCTATTTCCACATTTACAGGCCCTTTTTAAGGAATCACCCAAAATCCTCAATTTTTCATGTGTTATAGCCCATGGATCTGGCGCCGTGAAACACCCAACAAATTTTATCAAAAAACTTTATGAGGACCTCCGTAATGAGTTGGGGAACCACAACATATACTCACACCATTTTTAACGCATATTTCCGCATTTACACGCCCTTTTTTAGAAATTACCCAAAATTCTTAATTTTTCGTGTGTTATCCATGGATCTCGCGGCCCGGAGCACCCAAAATCTTTTTCTTCAAAAACTTTTATGAGAACCTTCGTAATGAGTTGGGGAACCACCACGAATACTCACACCATTTTTAACGTCTACTTCCGCATTTACATGCCATTTTTTAAGAATTACCCAAAATTCTTGATTTTTCGTGTGTATAACCCATGGATCTGGCGCCTCGGAGCACCCAATTTTTTTTTCTCAAAATTTTTTATGAGGACCTCCATAATGAGTTAGGGAACTACCACGTATACTCGCACCATTTGTTAACACCTATTTACGCATTTACATGCCATTTTTTAGAAATTACTCAAAATTCTCAATTTTTCATGTGGTATAGCCCATTGATCTGGCGCCCCAGAGCACCCAGTTTTTTTTTTTTAAAAAACTTTATGAGGACCTCCACAATGAGTTGGGGAACCACCATCTATACTCACACCATTGTTTAAATCCTATTTCCGTATTTACATGCCCTTTTTTAGGAGTTACCCAAAATCCTCAATTTTTGTGTGTTATATAGCCCATGGATCTGGTGCTCTGGAGCACCCCATTTTTTTTTTCTCAAAAAATATTATGAGGACCTCTGTAATGAGTTAGGGAACCACCACCTATAATCACACCATTTTTTAACTCTTATTTCCGCATTTACACCCCTTTTTAGAAATTACACAAAATTCTCAATTTTTCGTGTGTTATAGCCCATTGATCTGGCGCCCCGGAGCACCCAAAATGTTTTCATCAGAAAACTCAATGTAGACCTCTGTAATGAGTTGGGGAACCACCACGTACACTAACATCATTGTTAACACCTATTTCTGCATTAAGAAGCCCTTTTTTAGGAATTATCCAAAATCCTCAATTTTTCGTGTGTTATAGGCCATGGATCTGGCGCCCTAGAGCAAATATTTTTTTTTTGAAAAAAAATATTATGAGGACCTCTGTAATGAGTTGGGGAACCTCCATGTATCCTCACATCATTTTTAACGTCTATTTCCGCATTTACAGGCTCTTTTTTAGGAATTACGAAAAGTCCTCGATTTTTCGTGTGTTAGCCCATGGATCTGGCGTCCCGAAGCACCCAAAAATATTTTCTCAAAAAATTATGAGGACCTCCGTAATGAGTTAGGGAACCACCACGTATACTCACACCATTTTTAATGCTTATTTCTGCATTTTTAGGCCCTTTTAGGAATTACCCAAAATCCTCAATTTTTCTTGTGTTATAATAGTGTATTGATCTGGCGTCCTGGAGAACCCAAAATATTTTTCTCAATTTTTTTTATAAAGACCTCCGTAATGAGTTCGGGAACCACCACATATACTCACACCATTATTTTAATGCCTATTTCTGCATTTACAGGCCATTTTTTAGGAATTATCAAAAATCCTCGATTTTTCGTGTGCTTATAACCCATGGATTTGGCGCCCAGGAGTACCCAAGATCTTTTTCTCAAAAAACTTTATGAGGACCTTCGTAATGAGTTAGAGAATCACCACGTGTACTCACACCATTTTTAATGCTTATTTCCGCATTTACAGGCCCTTTTTTAGAAATTACCCAAAATTCTTATTTTTTCATGTTTTATAGCCCATGGATCTGGAGCTGATACGTCCAAACTTACACTTCAATTAAGAAGTATACACGATCGATGTCAATTTATAGAACTCAACGTGAGTTGAGGTCGATTCCAAAGAAAATTTACTTACAGAAATAGTTTCACTATCGCGTTTATTCAACTGTTGTTATTATTTCCTAAAGAAAGTTATTGCAAAATGTAAAATGGGTTTGGTTGTAAGGTTCAAGTAACCAATGTTGTTATAATATGTAGATTAACTCAATTAGCATGATGTTGATTTAAAGGTTGTGATGATAAATGAATGAAATCAGGGTTGTGTTTCCCATGACGTTACATCTAGTATTGGTTCATGAATGAGTTTCAGGTGATTCATACTTTGCAAATTACAGACGAGCTAAATGTATCTAACACTTCTCAGTCTTGTTAGATAACTTCCACTCAAATCCTCTCGGTCTTAGATTGTTATCAGATTTTACCCTCGCATAGTTTGATTTCAAAGTTTTCTTCTCTCAAACTCGAACTTTTACTCCAATTCAGCAAATTAACTCAACTTTTTCCTAACTATCGATTTTCTCTCGAACAATTGATAGATACATGCAAGTTCTAATGTGTGCACTCATTCGAAAGAATGAATAATGAAAGTTAAGTTAAGTTTTGCAAATATGAATCACATTCTACTCGTTTTATGAATCTAAACTTAGATTTTAGTCATAGTTTCCACAACCCTAGTTGTGGTGTTTAGCCACTCATGCAACTGAATAAGCAAAGATATGTAATGAATGCATTAAGAGGAATCACTTACAATGATTTGCAAATTCAAAGAACATTTGATATTCAAAAACCAAATCAAACTTCAAGTCTTGATTCAATGTTAATCGATGAAAACACAAGTAAAAAATAATAGGAAAGTCGTCGATCGTTCCATATATGACGACATAAAACAAAAATTAAACCTAATTAATTCAAATAGTATGTTTAAAAAGATTCATGCTCGAAGTAGGACTGAAATGTCAGGACATCTCACAGACAGCTAGACGGTCCGTTAACTGCACCACGGCCCGTCAAAGGTCCCGTGTTCTTTACTTGGCCAACCTTCAACTTGATTCCTCGATGCTTGTACACTGGAATTCCTTCATGGTCAACAACACGATCTGTCTGGGTGTCTGTGGTCTTTACTTGGCAAAAATCAAACATGGCTCCTCAGAGCATATTCACTAGATCTACTTCGCGATCCGTGAGAGGGACCACGGTCCGTCAAGGGCGTCGTGGTCATTACTTGAACTTTGGTTTGCAGCATCAAAATTTCCATGCCCACTGCTTCATCACCACGAGCATTATGATGAACCGTCATGACGACCACAACCCGTACTAGGCTCCGTGGTGTTTCCTTCAATACATTTATTTTATGCTTCTTCTTCAATTTTTCCACACAACTGTGAACTTGTCTACACATTCAACAAACACATCAAATCTTACAAAATACACTCGATTCTAGCATTAATCCTTAATTTTTAGCATCAAATATGCCAAGATTTCATGACACATCAGGCGTCCCAGAGCATTTAATTTTTTTTCTCAAAACACTTTATGAGGACCTCCGTAATGAGTTGGAGAACCACCACATATACTCATACCATTTTTACCACTTATTTCTGCATTTACATGCCTTTTTAACCCATTGAACTGGCGCCCCGGAGTACTCAAAATTAATTTGTCAATTTTTTTTATGAGGACCTCCGTAATGAGTTGGGGAACCACCACGTATACTCACACCATTTTTAACGCATATTTTCGTATTTACATGCTCTTTTTTGAAAATTACCCAAAATTCTCAATTTTTCGTGTGTTATACCCATGGATTTGGCACCCCGGAGCATCCAAAATTAATTTGTCAAAAAACTTTATGAGGACCTCCGTAATGAGTTAGGGAACCACCACGTATACTCACACCATTTTAACGCCCATTTTTGTATTTACATTCCCTTTGCAGAAATTGTCCAAAATCCTCAATTTTTCGTGTGTTAAACCCATTGATATGGCGCCCCGGAGCCCCTAAAATTTTTTTTCCTCAAAAACCTTAATGAAGACCTCCGTAATGAGTTAGGGAATCACCATGTATACTCACACCTTTTTTAATCCCTATTTCTGCATTTACAGGCCCTTTTTTAGGAATTACCCATAATCCTCAAATTTTTAGTGTGTTATCCCATGGATCTAGCGCCCCGGACCACCCAAAATTTCTTTCTAAAAAAGCGTTATGATGACCTCTACAATGAGTTGGGAACTACCACGTATACTAACACTATTTTTAAATTCTATTTCCGCATTTACATGCCTCTTTTTAGGAATTATCCAAAATCTTTCATTTTTCGTGTGTTAAGCCCATTGATCTGGCGCCCCATAGCACACAAAGTTTTTTCTCAAAAAACTTTATGAGGACCTCCGTAATGAGTTGGGGAACCACCACGTATACTCACACCATTTTTAATGCATATTTAAGCATTTAAACACCCTTTTTTAGGAATTACCCAAAATCCTCAATGGCATCGCGGAGCACCCAAATTTTTAATTTCAAAAAATATTATGAAAACCTCTGTAATGAGTTAGAGAACCACCACGTATACTCATACCATTTTTAACACCTATTTCCGCATTCACATGCCATTTTTTAGGAATTACCCAAAATCTTCGATTTTCCATGTGTTGTAGCCCATTGATCTAGCGCACCGGAGCACCCATATTTTTTTCTCAAAAAGCTTTATGAGGACGTCTGTAATAAGTTGGGGAGCCACCACGTATACTCACACCATTTTTAACGCCTATTTCCGCATTTACATGCCATTTTTTAGGAATTTCTCAAAATCCTCGATTTTTCATGTGTTATAGTCCATGGATCTGGCTTCCCGAAGTACCCAATTTTTTTTTCAAACAAATTTATTAGGACCTCCATAATTAGTTAGGGAACTACCACATATACTTACACCATTTTAACGCCTATTTCCGCATTTACAGGACCTTTTGTCTAGAAATTATCCAAAATCCTCAATTTTTCGTGTGTTATACCTATTGATCTGGCGCCCCGGAGCACCCTAAATTATTTTCTCAAAAATCTTTATGAGGACCTCCGTTATGAGTTGGGGAACCACCACGTATACTCACATCATTTTTACGCCTATTTCCGCATTTATATACCTTTTTATAGGAATTACCCAAAATCCTCAATTTTTTGAGTGTTATAGCCCATTGATTTGGTGTCCCGAAGCACCCAAATTTTTTTTCTCAAAAATATTTATGAGGACCTCTGTAATGAGTTAGCTAACCACCATGTATACTCACATCATTTTAATGCCTATTTTCGCATTTACATGCTTTTTTTTTAGGAATGACCAAAATCCTCAATTTTTCGTGTGTTATATAGCCCATGGATCTGGCGCCCCGGAGCACCAAAAATATTTTTTTCAAAAAAATTTATGAGGACCTCCGTAATAATTTGGGAACCACCACCTATACTCACATTATTTTTTTAACGCCTATTTCCGCATTTACAGGCCATTCTTTAGGATTACCCAAAATCCTTGATTTTTCGTGTGTAGACCATGGATCTGGCGTCCCAGAACACCTAATGTTTTTTTAAAAAAACTTTAAGGACTTCTGTAATGAGTTGGGGAACCACCACGTATACTCACACTATTATTTTAGCGCCTATTTCCAAATTTACATGCCCTTTTTCAAGAATTACCCAAAATTCTCAATTTTTCGTGTATTAAATTAGCCCATGGATCTGGTGCCCCAGAGCACCCAAATTTTTTTTCTCAAAAAACTTATGAGGACCTCTGTAAGTAGTTGGGGAACCACCACGTATACTCACACCATTTTTTAGATTCTATTTCCGCATTTACAGGCCCCTTTTTACGAATTATCCAAAATCCTCAATTTTTCGTGTGCCCATTGATCTGGTGCCCCAGAGCACACAAAAGTTTTTCTCAAAATACTTTATGAGGACCTCCGTAATGAGTTGGGGAACCACCACGTACACTCACACCATTTTTAATGCATATTTAAGCATTTAAACGTCCTTTTTTAGGAATTAACCAAAATTCTCAATTTTCCGTGTGTTATACCCATGGATCTGGCGCCTATTTCTGTATTTACATTCCCTTTTTTAGGAATTACCCAAAATCTTTAATTTTTTGTGTGTTATATAGCCTATGGATCAGGCACCCCGAAACACCCAAATATTTTTTCCTCATAAAACTGTATGAGGATGTCCATAATGAGTTGGAGAACCACCACGTATACTTACACCATTTTTTTAACGCCTATTTCCGCAGTTACAGGCCTTTTTTTTAGGAAATTACCCTAAACCCTCAAATTTTCGTGTGTTATAGCCCATGGATCTGGCACCCCGTAGCATCCAAAATATTTTTCTCAAAAAACTTTATGAGGACCTCCGTAATTAGTTGGGGAACAACCACTTTACTCACACCATTTTTAACGCTTATTTCCGCATTTACATGCCTTTTTTTAGGAATAACCCAAGATCCTCAATTTTTCGTGTGTTATAGCCTATAGACCTGACACCCTAGAGCACCTTAATTTTTTTCTCAAAAATCTTTCTGAGGACCTTCGTAATGAGTTGGGGAACCATCACGTATACTCACACCATTTTATTTACTATTATTTCCACATTTACAGTCCATTTTTTAGAAATTACCCAAAATCCTTGATTTTTCGTATAACCCATGGATCTTGAGCCCCAGAGCACCCAATATTTTTCTTAATAAACATTATGAGGACCTCAACAATGAGGTGGGGAACCACCTCGTATATTCACACCACTTTTTAACGCTTATTTCCACATTTGCAGTCCCTTTTTATGAATTACCCAAAATCCTCAAATTTTTGTATGTTATAGCCCATGGATCTGGCGCCTCGGAGAACCCGACATTAATATATCAAAAAACTCTATGAGGACCTCTGTAATAAGTTGGGGAACCACCACGTATTTTCACACCATTTTTTCAACGCTTATTTCCGCATTTATATGCCCTTTTTATTAGGAATTCCCCAAATCCTCAATTTTCCGTGTGTTATAGCCCATTGATCTAGCGCCCCAGAGCACACAAATTTTTTTCTCAAAAAACTTTTTGATGACCTCCGTAATGAGTTTGGGAACCACCATGTATACTCACACTATTTTTAATGCTTATTTAAGCATTTAAACGTCCCAAAATCCTTAATTTTTCGTGTGTTATACCCATGGATCTGGCGCCCCGGAGCATAAGAAATTAATTTGTCAAAAAACTTTATGAGGACTTCCGTAATAAGTTAGGGAACCACCACGTTTCCTCACACCATTTTAAGGCCTATTTATGTATTTATATGCCTTTTTTTTTATGAATTACCAAAAATCTTCAATTTTTCGTTTGTTATGCCCATGGATCTGGCGCCCCGAAGCACCCAAATTATTTTTCCTCATAAAATTGTATGAGGACCTCCGTAATGAGTTGTGGACCCCCCACGTATACTCACACCATTTTTAACGCCTATTTCCGCAGTTATAGGCCCCTTTTTTTAGGAAATTACCCAAAACCCTCGAATTTTTATGTATAACCCATGGATCTGGCACCCCGTAGCAACCAAAATATTTTTCTCAAAAAACTTTATGAGGACCTCCATAATGAGTTGGGGAACAACCATGTATACTCACACCATTTTAACGCCTATTTCCACATTTACAGACCCTTTTTTTTAGGAATAACCCAAAATCCTCAATTTTTCGTGTGTTATATAGCCTATAGATCTGCGCCCGAGAGCACCTTAAATTGTTTTCTCAAAAAAATTTATGAGGACCTTCGTAATGAGTTGGAGAACCATCACGTATACTCACACCATTTTGTTTACAATTATTTCCACATTTACAAGCCCTTTTTTAGGAATTACCCAAAATCGTTGATTTTTCGTATAGCCCATGGATCTTGAGCCCCGGAGCACCCAATTTTTTTTTCTCAATAAACTTTATGAGGACCTCAGCAATGAGGTGGAGAACCACCTCGTATACTCACATCACTTTTTAACGCTTATTTCCACATTTGCAGGCCCTTTTTATGAATTATCCAAAATCTTCGATTTTTTGTATGTTACAGCAATGGATCTGGCGCCTCGGAGCACCCGAGACTAATTTGTCAAAAAACTTTATGAGAACTTCCGTAATGAGTTGGAGAACCACCACGTATTCTCACACCATTTTTTCAACGCTTATTTCTGCATTTATATGCCCTTTTATATTAGGAACTACCCAAAATCCTTAATTTTTTGTATGTTATAGCACATGGATCTGGCACCGCGGAGCACCTAAAATTAATTTGTCAAAAAATTTAATGAGGACCTCCATAATGAATTGGGGAACCACCACGTATACTCATATAATTTTTTAACGCCTATTTCCGCATTTACATGCCCTTTATTTAGGAAATACACAAAATTCTCGATTTTTCATGTGTTATAGCCCATGGATTTGGCGCCTGAGAGCACCTAAATATTTTTTTCTCAAAATACTTTTTGAGGACCTGCGTAATGAGTTGGGGAAGCACCACCTATAGTAACACCATTTTTAACGCCTAATTCTGCATTTACATGCCTTTTTTTAGGAATTACCCAAAATCCTTGATTTTTCGTACGTAATAGCCTATGGATTTGGCGCCCAGATGCACCAATTTTTTTTTCTCAAAAAACTTTATGAGGACCTCTGTAATGAGTTGGGGAACCACCACGTATACTCACACCATTTTTTTAACGGCTATTTCCACATTGACATGTCCTTTTTTAAGAATTATCCAAAATCCTCAATTTTTCGTGTGTTAGCCTATGGATCTGGCGCCCCGGAGCACCCGAAATATTTTTCTCAAATTTTTTTATGAGGACCTTCGTAATGAGTTGGGGAACCACCACGTATACTCACACCATTTTAACATATATTGCCACATTTACATGCTGTTTTTTTAGTAATTACCCAAAATCCTTGATTCTTTCGTGTGTTATAGCCCATGGATCTGGCTTCTCCGAGCACTCAAAAAAATCAAAAAAATTTCTCAAAATTTTTTATGAGGACCTCCGTAATGAGTTGGGGAACCACCACGTATACTCATACCTTTTTTAAGGCCTATTTCCGTATTTACAGGCCCTTTTTTAGGAATTACCCAAAATCTCTAAATTTTCGTGTGTTTGGATCTGGCTCCCCAAAGCACCCAATTTTTTCTTCTCAAAACACTTTATGAGGACCTCCGTAATGAGTCGGAGAACCACCACATATACTCACAGTATTTTTAACGCCTATTTATGCATTTACAGTCCATTTTTTAGGAATTACTCAAAATTCTTGAGTGTGTATTATCCCATGGATCTGGCGCCTTAAAACACCCAAAAAAAAATTCTGCATTTTTTTTACGAGGACCTTTGTAATGAGTTGGGGAACCTTCATGTATAATTAGATAGTGTGAGACCCCTTTTCTTGAACTCCTTCACGATCATCATCACAAGTCGTCATTAGGACCACGACCCGTCTAGGGCTCCCTGGTCTTCAATTTGAATTTGGTTATCAACATCAATATTTCCAAGCCCACTGCTTTATCACCACGGGCATTATGACGGCCCGCCATGATGACCACGACCCGTACTGGTATCCGTGGTGTTTCCTTCAGTACATTCATTTTATGCTTCTTTTTCAACTTTTCCACGCAAGTGTGAACCTGTCTAGAAATTCAACAAACACATCAAATCTTACATAAATACACTCGATTCTAGTATTAATCCTTAGTTTTGAGCATCAAATGTGCCACGATTTCGCGGCACATCAACACCCTCAACTTAGAACCATTACTTGTCCTCAAGTGATGAGAATAACAAAACATTTGACGCTCAAACACCCAAGATACAATAGTAGCATGCATTAGCCATCTCAACCACAATTTGTATCCAAAACCATCTATATTGCAAGATCAATGTATGACATCCCATTACTCACATTCAACCATGCTTATGCTCGTGTACATTATCAGCCAACACAATTTTACTATCAAATGTAATCACAGTGTCCTCACACCAAAGAATTTCCTCACACATGATAGTTGGGACTAAGTTCTACGCTCACATTCCCAAAGAACTTCTAACACTAGAAATAAAAATATCATAGGATTACCCTTGTTTTCTACACTCTATCTATCAAATAACTGGAATAGGATCATTGTAGGGCTTTCTTAGGCTTGTAACATAGGTTTGGGCTAGGGAATGAAATTTTTGGTTTTGTGAGTGACTGATACCTTGGTTCTCCAAAGTTTCATTCACACACAACTTTATCTGAGCGATCCCCTCCTTTTTCATTTCAGTACATCCCAGTAGCCACACCTTTTTCTTTTTCTTTTTCTTTTCCTTTATTATTTTCTATCTTTTTTATTTTATTTTTTATGCACATTTCTCCTGATCAAGCGAGTATTTAGACTTTGTGGTTTAAAGCTGATTGAGTGAACCTTATTTTTATACTTTTCCTTACTGCTCGGGGTGTAATCACCCTCAACTTAGGCTTTTGGCCTGAGTTGTGGCATCCTATCTTCGGAGACCCAAGGATATGACATCAAACGGGTAAGAACAAAATTAGTTTCAAGGCTCAAATATGGTTCAAGGGTCATACTTTTCATTTGGTGGTTTATGTTTGGCTTTAAATGGGCTTAGCAAAAATGGCCTATTGATCACTTCCTATCAAGTTATTCTCAGATTTATTCAAGACTACTCAGGCAAGTTATAGTTTCTGCACCTAGTGTTAGACTTCATGAAAACCTTACACACACATGACACATGGCTACATTTTCCAGTTTCTTAGTTAACCAATTTATGTTTCAAGCTAGCAATGGTCAACACGTGAGTATCTAGGATGTCATATAAGGAGCCTATAGTCAAACTTTCAGGTTAAGGACATATTTGTTAGTATTTCAGGCACACACGAGCTCAAAACAAAGCTGCTGCACAACTCAACTCACAAAAACTTCACAAATTCATCAAAACACAACACAAAGACAACCTTTATACACTCTAACACTTAAATGACAGGTTGCTCACTACCCCCTCCCCAAACAAAAGGACTTTTCCCTCAAAGTAAATAAAGAAAAACAAAACAGGGCTGTGAGGAGAGGTCATAGCTACGACACTCTAGGCACCGGTAGTTGGAGCAGTGTCGGGACCCTTATTAACGGGTTCACTCTCAGAAACCTGCACTAGGTCAGGTTGACTCTTCTAACTGGGGCTGATACCACACTACTAGAAGAGCCAGCTAACACCGCATTTTGCCTCTGCTGCACAAGTGCTGCTTCTTCCCTAGCTAGTTTCTGGGACTCCTTGCGGGCTTTCTTGTGCTGCCTTCTTTCCTCTTTGGAGAGGTGTGTCGGTTTCTCCTCATCAGACTCCCCAGCCTTATGCTTTCTCTTGCTGGATTTGTCTTTGGGCATTTCTCCCTAGAAGTCGTCAAGGGCCTGAGTGGTAGGAGGCTCACTGAACAGGCTCATCAAGGACTCTGGAACAATCGGAGGGGGTACATTGACCGGCTTCTCATCTAGTTTCGCAATCTCAGCTCGCATCTTGGCTAACTGCACCTTTAGCTCTTCAGCATTTACTGAACCTGCAATTTGTAATTGATTTTATACATGGACCTCCAGTCCGTCCATCCTGTATTTTAGGAGTGCAATCTCTTTCCGCATCTCATCCTTCACCCGCTTCTCTGCAGCTAACACATCGCACCGTACTACCGGAGGTAGTCTGAGTACAATCTTGTCGACCATGTACTTGGTCTGTCGCTGATCTGCAACCAATCTCTCAAAGATCACAGTAGGTATAGTGACAAAGGTACCTGTAGCCTGGGAGGCTGAAGCCGGTGGTGGTGCTATACCGGCATCTGGTTGTGAAGCTGCACCTTGCTCACTACTGCTCTCAGCTTGTGGCATGTCAATCGGTATATGCGGTACTACTGCTAGTGGTCCCACCAGTGCAAATTTTACACCAGAGAGATGATTGGAAACATCTTTGATTTTAGATGTCGTGGTGACCCTATGTGCCTCTACCCATTTGTGTATTAACTTATTTTGAGGAATATCGGCCTGCACAAAGGGAAATGGTAATCTGGCTCTCTCATTCATTGCTCGGTCCCGTATTTCAGTGGTGATGATATGACCTACATTGACTTGGTAACTATCCATGAGGCAAGCGACCAGTGATGTGAGTGATGGTGACAGAGTATTATCATTTGATGTAGGCCGCAACTGTGCACGAACAACTGCCCACCAAACCTTGTCGGGAATGACAGTGATGCCTTAGTGATCTGCACCTGTGTCCCTGCGTCCCTGCTACCCATGTTGCATTCTCACCCTCTAAGGCAATCAACCCAGCAATCCAACGTATGACCCGCTCCCTCAAAGTCGGATCCTCTATCTCAGCCTCACTCGTCACTACATGGTGCATACCTTCAAAAAGGCCAACTGAGGATGGTGCTTTGTATTCTGGACCATGTAGAATCCTGTTGATTGTAGTTTCAGAGATATCCACGGATTTTCCCCTAATCACTACTGAATTAAGTGGTCCCCATGTACTTGCAAATGCTCTCTGCCTCCTTTTAGTTGTTTCAATATCTGCAACGAAGTTCATCAACGTGGCTGCATATGAGGCATAAAATTCTCTGGTAAGGTGGCGAGAGAACTCTCTAGGTGAGTTGTTCATCCAATCAAAGTGATGCATTTTGAACATCCTGTAGATATCTGGAAATGCCTGGATATCCGGTACCACTACTCTAGTTTCCGGTATGATTGGTCCTCCACCAAAACCGCTCGTCTTGGACACTATCCCATTTTTGAAGAAATCTTCTGATCTGTTCACAGTCGACATACTTCGAAAGCACTCAATTAACTGCTGCTTCACAACTAGGTTAGATTCACATTGTTGAACATATTCGACCATCGGTACCCCGGGGCTGTTATCATCATCCTCTCCTTGGGCATCTTCTTCTTCATGTTCCCCCATTTTAGTTTCTGCTCCTACTTCAGGTTGAGGTTCAACTACATTTTCTCGAGAGCCGCTAGCAGATTCTTCATCGCTCCCAAAACTGCTACCAGATTATTCACCACTTTCGGAACCGCTACTAGATTCCTCACCACTCGCGAACCCACTACATTCCTCTTCAAACTGGAAATGAGTATGCTGAAGAATAGCTCTTGCCATCCGTGATCTAGTAGCTCGAGGGGAGTTCTCTTCAATTGTAGTATTAACTTGAACCTGTGAGCTACTAGACTCTGCCGCATTTTTACTTTGAGTTGGTGAGGGAGGTGGTGAGGTTTGTGGAAGTGCAGTCTTTCTTCATGGCCTCATAGTACCTGAGAAAATACAAGAACGTATTAATAATCAAATCACTTAAAATGACGCACTAATGGGTACTCAGACTTCCCCTGTGTAAATAGAGCGTAATGCCCTGCCTTAAGAATGCCGTCACCCAATCTATCATTGGAAAGGGCCACATATTAAAATTGAAAAAAAAACTAACTTGACTAAAAAAATATTTTTTATAAACGGAGGTTACCACGGGCCATTGTGAGTACCACGGTCCGTGATGTCCTTCGTGGACATGAGACAGTGCCAATTGTACGTCGGGGGGGCAGTACTGGTTCTGGCTCACGGGGGTCTTCACAGTTCTTGGAGTGAACCACGAGCTATTTGGCCCCTCGTGAACTTTGCCAGTGTGCACTTAATTTTCTAAGTGTGGACCACGAATGGTGTCACGACTTGTGTCCCCCTATACAGTCCGTGAAACCTTTCATGGACTGACACTTGGGTAAATTCTTCGATTCCTTCTCACTCAATACATTCATTATGTCAAATTTTATTACTATCGGCGAACAACCACAATTTATGAAGACAATTCGTGTAGGGAAGCCACTACTCTACAGAAACCCCATAACAAATTAACCAACTAATGCAATTACATCCAATTAACCTTTCCCACTTTTGACTGGATGTATTCGACATATTCAAGTGGTCATGATTCGACTAACCATTTTGGACTACAAATCACAATTACATCAGCATACATCATAAACCTCACATAAATTAGTCATACCCATAAACGACTATCACCAATTTCAGTCAATTTAACATGCCCACAACATACTAACCTTTATCTTTACTCAATTTCAACATGGTTTAATTGCAAAACTCACATGGGCATCATTTACTTACGCAATTCGGACTCAAATTCATGCTTATGTTATCCTCTGTCACTAATCCCGCACAATTACTATACCAAAAACAAATTACCAATTTCAACCAATTTTGACATACCCATCACAATCACAACCTAACAAACACTTCATCAAGTAAGAATACATAAAATTAAACAAAGATTAGTTGTTCTAACTTGATTCTAGATAAGATCAAACTTATATCAAGTAAGGAGAAGAACTTACTTCAATATTTACTTAAATTTTGACTTTGGAAGAAATAGATGAAGTGCAATG
>JAJOOO010013873.1:0-31833 GCA_029582685.1 Solanum piurae | reverse complement strand
CAGTTAAACTATCTTCTAATTTTACTGTTTCTTTTTCTAACATTAAACTTAGGTTGTCACCTATTTTCTTATATCTTCTTCCTAGATTAGAAAATATTATCTTTATTTTTAATCCATCATAGTTTTCATATGTTTTTTCGTTTTAAAAATAATTGTCGGAGTGACCTACGTACGGTTTGTAAGACTTTCTATTGCCCGTACTAGTCAACCGTAGAGTCACTTACTGGGGCCTAAAATCTAGTCAACTTCCAGGAGACCTCCCTACAGCCCGTCAACGTTTCTACAGCTCATAGATCCAACTCGTACAACCCAAGTTCAAGCCCCAAATTTTACTAAGTCTGTAACCCTTCTACGGAACCCATCTACGATCCATAGAACAAACTACGACCTGTCCTGTTCACTCGTACGTCAACTTACTGCGAATTAAAATTGCAAAACTAAACTCAAGTCCTACAATTACCCTTCTATGGTCCGTAGAATTTCCTAGTGTCCGTAGATAGGACTCGTAGATCACTGATTCAGTGCCATAACTGGACTCTTCCTTTTCAATCCAACTTCCCAATTACCAAGGTGTTACATTTACTTAGTGCTAGAGGTCTCTTATGACCCTAAATCACATATGATACACTTCCCTCACTTAGAAATTGACCTTAACACATATAAATTAGAAATCATCGAGTCGATAATACAAAACTGTAGTTTATGCTTGTAGCAATTTATCATAACAATCACAGCTGGCTACTTTCTAGGGACTCTCTTTAGCTAAGGATAATTCATCCTAATAAGTTTTTGAACAGTTGTTTGAATGTGGTATGTCATTCTTGAATAGATGCAATGATCCCTGGATTGTGACAGGTTGAAATTTTTTACAATATTTATTCTACATATAAGAGCTCCAGAAATTCACCAAAGCTTGACAAAAAAGTGCCTTAGAGACATCATCCAGAGATCTTCATCCAAATCTAGCCATTAACTATCCAAGAGTTTTACATTTTTTTTAGCTTCCAAAATTGATGGTCCAGTGGCATAACAACATATACTACACCTATTAACCTATTAATATTGGTGGCTAGTCCTAATCTAACATATAGGCTAATTGATTCATAACATATAATGATAGAATCCGCAATAACAATCTATATATAAAGTTATTCGGTCCCTAATTTGATTAATTGTTTTAGATTAGGGAAAAATAATTAACCTTCATTTATCTTTATTTTCTTGTGGGATCCACTAAGTGATGGAAAATATTCCTTCCTCGACATTTTTTTTCTTTTTACTCTGTCCCAAAAAGTCACCTTACAATAATTAGAAATAATTTAACTTTAAAATTTTCCTTCTATTCATAATGTAATGATTCACAATCACACAAATATCTAAAAATTCTTATAAACCACAAGTTTTAAAAGTCGGAAGTATGCGATTTGCAAAAGAGAATCTTTTAGTGCAATTCTGTGAGTTTGATTCTTACCCAATCACAATTGGTTATTCCTTTCTATCATTTTAGCTGCATGAAGCGGGTTTTTCTCACCATATGTTTTCCGTACAATTGTTTACACTAATTTAGTAAAAATGGATACATAAAATCCCCACCTTTCTAAATTCTTATATATTTATTTGTTGTTCATTATAAGATATTAAATATACCTTTCCTTCAAACTACACATCATTTGGTCCCCATATGATTTGACTAGTTGATACAATTTCCTATTTCATTGTAAAAGTAATTTGATAAAAAGGAGACAAATTCATGAATCTTTCCTTCCCTTTATGATTTTAAAAAAATTATGACAATAAAAGACCATTTTGCCATGAGGTATAAAATCATGATATGAAGTTGAAGTTGAAGTTTTGTTTGGACATGTAATATAGACTTTTTATGTGATATTTTTTTCATAAACATAAAAATCTTATAAGTTGTAAAACTATTAATATTGTCCTAATTCTTTACACAATCTTACCAAATAAGCAAAAATTTATAAAATTGCATAATACACTATCACAAAACTATTCTAAAATAATATAACATTTATTAATCAAATTTTAATTCAATAAGAAAATAAAATTAAACATAAGTTGTAGTATACTAGTCTTTAATATAATCTTCCACATAGTACATATTATCTTCTCACATTGAACTTGCATTTCTCGATCATATGACAAAGAATACAAACCAACTTTGAGGCATTTGTTGGTCAATTTGGTTGGTAAATAAATTTGACAAAAAATAATGAATTTTGTAAATATAAATGATAAAGTACAAATTCATTTAAAGTAATAATAAATTCTATGTTGGTGAAAATAATCGTTATATGAGATATAAATAGTTTAAAAGGCAATGATATAAATTATAATTTCTATTTATATATGAAATAAATGGTTAGTAGATGTAAATGTGAGGTTATTTTTATAAAATATAAACTTGTGAATCAACTCTTGTTTTCGAAAATTCTCAAATCATGATTTGAAATTCCCAAATCATAAATTTTGGAGAATTTGGGGTTTCATCTCATGATATATAATCATGAGATGAAATCAGTGTAAACTTACATGTACAAACGTTGATTTCATATTGCAATATGAAATCACATGTCCAATCATTGATTTTATCTCATGATTACATATTGCAATATAAAATCGCATGTCCAAACTCCTGCTAAGTCTAACATTTTAATATATACAAAAAGCTATAGGATAAATAATTTAGAAAAGTTTACAACGACAGAAATAATACAATTTGAGCCAGATTAATTTAAGGATCAGTTTAAGGTACTGCATTTTGTTATTAATATAAAAATATTTGAATCTAAATATTTAGTTATTATATTAGATTTCGACATTGTTAAATTAGATTTTAGGTCAAATTTACATTTTAAAAGTTAGTTCAACGAAAAAAGATTTATCCAAGTCTTATAAGAAGTATAAGATTTCATTCATTTACAGATGTGAGACATTCGACTCACCAAATTACACTTAACATTAACTTAATTATTTATCTTTATAAAATAGGTTAAACAAATGTAGTTGGTTAATATCTGAATGATCTAAATTGAGACTTCCATTTAGGGAAACAACTAAGCCTTAAATTAATGAGTAAATTTTAGGTTTAGCAAATATAAAAATTATATTTGTATGTTATACTATAATTTGCATAATTGCACTTTATAGAAAATTTTATGTTTGTTATGAAGCTATTAATATGTATATTTCGCTATTCATTCCAATTGTATAAGTATATATTTGGAATCTATATACAAATAAGAAACTGACTTGGTTGTAAGTTGTATAAGTATATGTTTTTTTGTTTTGATTTTCAGTCGTATATGTATATGTGTATTATATGTATTTAAATATAAATCTGTATATGTATATGTAACTGTATTTTTGTATACAGATTGATTTGTATACAAATCTCTCTCTTTATACAAACACAAATTATACATTGTATTTTGCATAATTTGTGTTTGTATAAAGCGAGAAAGAGAGAAAGGCCAAAGAGAACTGGGCAGGGAAAGAATTGTATTGTATAATTATAAGTGTATAGGACAAAGAGATATATTTGTAAATACAATTTTCTCTCGCTTTATACACACACAAACACAATTTATACATTTGTGTTTGTATAAAGTGAAAGAGGCGAGGGAGAGCGGCGAGTGAGATTTCGAAAGAGTGGCGAGCGATAATTCTGGGGAGAGAGGCGAATGACAAAGTGTTTGCTACGAATTAGAATTAAATGAAACTATGATTATAGCATTTATTATGAATTAATAGCTTGCTATTTCATACAATTTTCCCTAAATTAATTTATTTTAAAAAATGTGATAGACAAAATGGATCGAAAATAAAAGAAAAAAATGGAAGGTTAGATGTAAATAAGACACTGATTTGATCAATCAAATTCAGCAGAGAAAAACATTTAATTCTCATTATATATTTTTGTCTGCCTGCAAACTGAACGAAGCACCTTTCTTAGATTTTGTGTGGTAGATTTACCTCCTAGATTCACCATTCCTTTGTGTTCTTCTGTAAATTTTAGTGTCCAAAATTTACCCATTCAAAGTAAAAGTTTACCATCTAGAAGAAAATTGAGACCAAGGCTAGCACCCTATTCAATGCAAGTATAAGAAACAACTTAAAGTAACTATATATTATGGAAAAATTATCTATATACACAACTTATTTTATCATATTCTCTAAAATTCTCTATCATTTGGAAAAAATTATAAAGATCCTTACTTTCTCCTATTTTCGGATACATCACTTTACGCGATTTATCGGGACGTACGTGATGTCTCGGAACGTTGACTGATGTATCTGAAATCGAAATGTGTTGTATCAGAAGGTTGAGGGATGTATACGAAACCGAGACACGATGTATCAGGACGTTTTGAGATGTATTAGATTTTCACCAAATTTAAGAGATTTTTATTATGTGGAAAAGAGTGGGGATCATACGATGTAATTAGCTCTTAACACTATGAGATTTGTGTAAAATTACCTATGATTATACGTAATACAATTTAATTTATAGAAAAAGGTCAGAAATATCTCTGAATTATATTAAATAGAATAAAAATATCATATGCTTGGTTTTTTATCCAAAAATGCTCTTGACCTATTCAAAATAGTATAAAAATTGTCTTTATTGTTAGCATACTAACTTAATTAATTATGCTCCTATCCCGTTAACGGACCTCCTTGTCTCATATATCACCTTTTAGCACTTATTTAAAGGTTACCTCACAATGAGTGTTCAACTATTTCCCATTTTTACGGGGATAGGCGGTTGGTCATATACAAAATAATATTCAACTTTAGAGGTCGGGGTCGAACCACAAGGATTGGGAGATGGGATCACCTTCAATTGATTTTACTATGAAAAACTAATAAGCAAATTGGATTCTTAACACGCATATATATAAATATATAGACTCCCTCAACAAACCTTCTATGATGATCGACCAAACCCAAGAAACTCCAAATATCCGAAAGGAAAGAAGTCTAGATCAATTCTTAACCACTTATGTCTTCTTAGGATCAGTCTCAATACCCTTACCGGAAACAATGTGGCTAAGATTAGTAACAGACCTCAACCAAAACTCACATTTGCTAAACTTTGCAAACAATTGACAATCCTTGAGGGCTTGCAAGACAGTCCTCAAATTATCGGCATGTTCAACCTCACTCCAATAATAAATCAATATATCGTCGATGAACACAATCATAAACATGTCAATGTATTGCTTAAAACCCTGTTCATCAAATCCATAAAAATGGCCGGAGCATTTATTAACCGAATGACATCACCAAAAATTCATAGTGATCATACCCAATTCAAAAATCTGTCTTTGAAACGTCACATTTCCTTACCCTTAATTGATGATAACCCGATCGAAGATCAATCTTCAAGAAGAATCTAGCACCTGGAAGTTAATAAAAAAAAGTCATATAGATCCTTGGAATAGTATACTTGTTCTTTGTAGTGACCTTATTCAGTTATCGATAATCAATACACATACAAAGTGACCCATCTTTATTTCGAACAAACAACACTAGAGCACCCCATAGAGTGATACATGATCGGATAAAACCCTTATTCAATAAGTCTTTAAATTAATCCTTTAACTCTTTAAGTTCTGTCGGAGTCATACAGTAAGGAAGAATAGAGCTAGGTTGCGTATTTAGAAGTAGCTCAATACCGAAGTCTATTTCCCTTTCGGGTGGAAAATAAGGAAGAACATCGAGAAATACTTCTGAAAACTCATTTACAATGGGAATTGAATCAAGAGTATGGGTTTCTGAATCTGTATCCCTAACTCAAACAAGATGATAAATGAAACCCTTAGAAATCATTTTTCTAGCCTTTAAGCAAGATATAAACTGAACCTTAGGTACTAAAGTTCCACCATTCCATTCTAAGACAAGTTTATTTAGAAACTAAAATTTGACCATACGCGTTCTACAATCAATGGAAGCATAACAAGAGCGTAACCAATCAATACCAAGAATAACATCAAATTCTAACATATAAAATTCTACTAAATCATCAATATGAGTGACTCCATGAAATAGTAAAATAGGACAATTTTTATAGACTTTGTCATGACCCAAAGTATACCATAGGCATAACATGGCGTATATAACTCTGAGAGTCCCTGCACAAGGCACTTAGCATACATCATACAAGATAATAGAAATGAGATTTCAATTGAAATAGTCCTATATCATAAAATAGTTCGACAAAGTGAAAGTCTAACATAAGTCTCTACAAGCCATCTACTAACTCAAATGCAGTGGTTGAGACGTAACCCATACACCATGTACAAAGTCTAAAAACTAAAATGACATAATCTATAAAAGTGTCTCGGTCCTCGGATCATGAGGACTCACAAATATTCAAGAGTCAAAGGGATCAACTAGCCACGAGTGTGAGAGGTATGAGTGTCAACCCTTACATTAGAGAAGCAATATAGGCACAAGTATGCATTAGTACATGAAATGTACTAAGTATGATAGCAATGCATAAGAGTTATGAAATCAAGCTAAAAAGGACTTTACATGACATGCAATGACCAGGCTAAATCATAAGATAAAAGGGTTAGAAAACATAAGTCATAATCATGGTCAATGCAAGCTTAACATCGTTAAAACACTTGTGAGATACTTTAAAAGCAACCTTAGTTCATTATTGTGAGAAGTTTACCATTTAACCGACATAGACCATGTGAGCTATAACATGGAATTCGGTTTTATCCCACACCGAAAATAGATGTCCTTACTTGCCAAGGTAAGAACCATAAATCTGAGCTAAAGTGGATCCACTAGCTAATGTCTATCTTAGAAAATCTTTTTGTGGCACATAGTTCTAGGACTTAGGGATTACTACTAAAGGTCCACATACACTAAACAAAAATCTTCATTCCAAAATCCCGCTCAGTACTAATTAAAATCCCACGGAATTGTCATTAGTCATAATCATATTATCATCCATGGAAAGATACAATTAAGTAACCAATCCAATCTAAAGTTCTTTTAGAATAACTCCTAAAACTTAATTCAACTTAGGTGAGAAAACATTTCAACCTTATAAATCCATATGTGAGAAAACCATTCACCATCATGTTCTTAGTAGTATGTGGGAAAACATTTTACAACAACAACATTGACACTTTACTCTCAAAGCATCCTCAAATCATTTACATCAACTTCATAAAAGCATGCACATCTCCATAAATTCATATTTCATAGTTCATAAGCTTCATCATGTGTTCATAGTCTAACTATCAAGGATAATATATGGGTTCATATGAATTCAACTCTAAATCATGTAAATACTTTCATTCATGCATTAGAAGATAGGAAACAAGTAATTGAATCATAATTGAAAAGAACCCATGAAGATTGAATAAAACTCTTGACTTTGAATTGAGAATCTAACTTGTAAAACTTGAAGATTTTAGGAACCCTATGGAGGAAAGAAATCTATAGGTGAATACTAACATACCTTAGTGGTCAATGCCCAAAAGCTATGGTGAATTGGAGATCTTGAAGTGAAACCCTAGCTTATTTTTCCTTAGCTTTAGAGAGGAATTTGGGGATGAACTTGGAGGAAAATTTAGGAATTTGGTGAATGATTTAGAATGGATTTTAGGACTTAAATCACTTATATAGGACTTAGAACAGGGTTTAAATGACATATCTTATGTATCAAACACATGGGGGAACGACTAAAATAGCCCTAACTTAAAAGTTGACGAGTGACCTATATAGACCCCTAAATGGTCTGTACAACTCTTCACTATCCGTTTAGGGAGTTGTACAGATCACCCTAAATCCTGACTACCTTAAACAACTAGGCCACTTACCCTAAACGGCCAGAGATGTCCTTAACGAACCGATTAGGGTTTCGTGAATGGTTTATGGTCTGTTTTGGGTTTGTGGACTTGCCCGTTAACTCACTTTAACCATTTTCAAAGTCTGAGGTGTTACAATATTTCTCCCTTGGAACATTCATTCTCAAATGAAACTCAAGCTAGCAACAAAATGAGTAGGAGAGAAACTAACAACCCAACATGAATGGAACTTCATCAAAATTCTCATAACCAAGGAGGAACATCGATTCCAAGCTAAAACATATTCAAAACATCATGTCATAAGGCATGAAAACATATAATCTTTCTTTCCATAAAACCTTTCTTTCCACAAACCTAGATCATAAAACCTTTCTTTCCATAAATCATGCATAACTTCATAAAAACATCATTTATAGATTCAAGCTTCTTCATAAATTCATGTAAATTAGAGTTCATAGTCAAAATCATGAGCAATGCATGAGTTCATGTGAAATCAATTGGAAAACATGTAATTGAGTCAAAACAATCATAATAGTATCAAAATTGAATAATCGAATCAACACCAATCGAAACCATGAAAAATTGAGTGAAAACCTAATCAATCGAATTGAAATTTGACTTGGAGAATTGAGAAACATTCAGGCTCAATGGGTGAATAGAACCAATTGATGAGCCCATACATACCTTGATATTAAATCCTTAAGAAATTGATGAAAAACATACTTGACTTGGAAACCCTATCTTCTTCTTCCTTGATCTAGAGAGAGGATTTTGAAGAAAACCTTGGAGTTGATTTTGGAGATTTGGGAATTGGTAGATTTACGGGTCAAATCAATTACATGGGTTTATTTATAGGAAAAAATGACGTAGTATAGGAATTAGATGCATAGAAAAAAGACCAAAACACCCTTTAGAATAACTATCAGTCAGTCTTACGGTTGTGCCCTATGGACCGTACCAGTCAACCGTAGGTCAAGTGACTGGGGCCTAAAATCAAAGGCAAATCCTACGACTCATTTCTACAGACCTTCAAACTTCTTACTGTCCATAGACCCCATCCATAGGCCTCAACTTTCAGCTCAAAATTTCACTAAGTTTGTGACCATTCTATGGTCCGTAGTCCATTCAACGGACCGTCCCAGTCAATTCTAGAATGGGTTACTGGGCTTGATTTCCAAAATAATTACCCCACTTCTTACAAGACTGGTCTACGATCTATGAAACTTTCTACAAACCGTAGAATGGTTTAGTGGAATCTTATCAGTAGCCCTTTTTTCCTTCTATTCTTTTTCTACCTTCTGAGGTGTTACAATATCTCCCCCCTTGGGAAAATTCGTCATCGACTGAGACTCAAGCTAGCATGAATAGAGTAGGAGAGAAACTAACAACCCAACATGAATGAAAATATCATAAAAATGAACATATACATGCAGAATCACTCCAAGCTAAATCATAACATCAAAAATCAAGATTTCATGAATATGCATGCATATGGAAACATGAGAATGACTAAAACGCATGAATCCAAAAGAATAAACCATGAGGAACTAATACCTCAAGCTAGAGTAGGATCAGAGAGAAAGAGATAAGATACCGAGACATCATATCAATTTTGGCCTCCCAAGTAGCACCCTCAACTAATCGATTCCTCCAAATAACCTTCACGGAAGAAACTTCCTTATTTCTCAACTTTTGAACTTGCCAGTCTAAAATCTCAACTGGAACTTCTTCATAAGAAAGGTTCTTTTTAACTCTTAAACCATCCAAACTTACAATGAACGTCGGAACTCCAACACACTTTTTCAACAATGAGACTTGGAAAATCGAACGTACCGATGTTAATGATTAGGCAACTCAAGTTCATAAGAACTTTGCCAATACACCGTAAAATTTGATATGGGTCCACATACCGGGGACTAAGTTTCCATTTATTTACAAATATCATTACACCCTTCATAGGTGAAATTTTCAAGTAGACCCAATCATTAACATTAAATTCTAGTTCTCTTCTCCTAACATCGGAATAACACTTTTGTCAATTTTGAGCCATTTTCAACCTCTCACGAATCAGTCGAACCTTTTTATAGTCTCATGCACCAACTAGGGCCCTATCGAAAACCTCACCAACTTCAAACCAACCTAAAGGAGACGTACAACTCCTACCATAGAGAGCCTCAAACGGTGCCATCCCAATGCTAGAATGATAACTATTGTTGTAAGCAAACTCGATCAAAGGCAAATGATCATCCAAATTTCCTTTGAATTCAATTACACAAGCTCTAAGCATATCCTCTAAGGTTTGAATTGTACACTCAGCTTGCCCATCGGTTTAAGGATGAAAGGTCGTGCTAAGTTCCACTTGAGTATGAAGACCTTTCTGAAATGACTTCCAAAACAAAGATTTAAATTGAGTACATTGATCGGATATCATCATTCGGTCCATTATGACCCAAATTGATTCAAACTGTCAACGAGTGCGGGGTAAGCCCGTAACGAAGTCCATATTGAAATCTTCCCACTTCCATGTAGGGATACTAATGTTTTGAGCCAAACCACCCGGTTTCTGATGCACAACTTTCACTTTTTGACAATCGGACATTTAGCCACAAATTCCACAATATCCTTCTTCATCTCATTCCACCAATAGACTTCCCATAAATCACAGTACATCTTGATGGGTCCTAGGTGAATAGAATACCGATAACTATGAGTTTCTGTCAGAATCTTATTCCTAACTCCTCAATATTCGGAACACATAATCGACCTTGGTATCTAAAGACACAATCTCTCCCTTGGGAGAAAGCCTCAATGATTTTTTTGGAAACCGACTTCTTCAAGTCAACTAATAGTTGATCATGATCTTTCTTAGCCTTCACATCTGATACAAAAGATGATTCTGGACCATTATGAACAACAACACCACCATCATTAGAATCAACCAAATGAACACCCAATCGGTCCAATCTATGAACAACTCGAACTAACTCCTTCTTATCATCCTCCATATGAGTACACTACCCATCGATAATCGACTAAGAGCATCCGCCACCACATTTACCTTTCTTTAATGATATAGGACACTTATATTGTAGCCATTTAACAACACAAGCCACCTCCTTTGGTGACGATTCAAATATTTTTGAGTGAGCACATACTTCAAATTGTTGTGGTCGGTTAACACATCTACATGAACACCATACAATTATTGTCTCCAAATCTTTAGAGCAAACACCACCGGTTCTTACTCCAAATCATGAGTCAGATAATTCTTTTCATGCACCTTCAATTGCCTTGAAGCATGAGCAATGACTTTCACATATTGCATCAAAACACAACCAAGACCAACGCGTGAAGCGTCATAATAACCACAAAATCATCCGATCCTTTTGGTAACGTCGAAATAGGGGCCGAAGTGAGTCTATCCTTTAATTCTTGGAAACTCTTCTCAAAAGATTCTGACCATAAAAAAAATTACCTTTTTGAGTCAATGTCATTAAAGGTGAAGCAATAGAGGAAATCATTCCACAAACCTTTTATAGTAACCGTCCAAACCCAAGAAACTCTGTAAATTTGAAGCGGACAAAGGTCTAGGCCAATTCTTAACAACCTCGGTTTTCTTAGGATCAACTTGAATACCTTCATCGAAGACAATATGGCTCAGGAAAGCAATGGACGTCAACCAAAGCTCACACTTGCTAAATGTAGCATACAATTCACGATCCTTGATAATTTTCACCTCAATCTTTAGATGTTCAACATGTTCATCCTTACTCCTTGAGAAAATCAAGATATTATTGATAAACATAATCACAAACATATCAAGATATTGCTAAAATAACTATTCATCAAATCCATAAATATCATCTGGGAATTAGTCAAATCAAACGACATCACCGAAAACTCATAATGGCCATACCAAGTTCAAAAATTCATCTTCGTAATGTCATTTTCTTTCACCCTCAATTAGTGATAACCCGACCGGAGGTCAATCTTAGAGAAGTATCTTTCACCTTGGAGTTGATCAAATAAATTATCTATCATTTGAATATGATACTTATCCTTAATGGTAACCTTATTCAATTGTTGATAGTCGATGCACATTCAAAGAAAACCATTCTTTTTTATAAAATATAATATCGGAGCACCCCATGGAGAGATACTCAGTCTTATAAAACCCTTATCCAAAACATCTGACAATTGAACCTTTAACTTCTTTAGTTTTGTCGGGGTCATATGGTAAGGAGAATAGAGATAGGCTACAAATCTGGGAAAAGGTAATTATCGAAGTCTATTTCCCTTTCGGGAGGAACATTGGGACACACTTCCGGAAACTCATTTACAATTAGGACTGGATCAAGAGTAGGGGTCTCATAATCTATATCCGTAAATCAAACTATATGATAAATGTAACCCTTAGAAATCATTTTCCTAGCTTTTAGGCACGATATAAACTGACCCTTAAGGACATAGTTTCCCCTTTCCTATGATATGATAGGTTCATTCGAAAGTGACCAATTGGGTCCTACAATCAATGGAAGCATCACATTCATGAAGTCAATCCATCCCAAGAATAACATCAAAATCTAACATATCAAGCTTTACAAGATCAATATGAGTGGATTTGTTAGAAATGAAATTATGATAATTTTGATAGAATCTTGTAGCCACAATAGCATCACCCACGAGAGTACATACATGAAAGAGATTAGAAAGGATTTTGGGACCAACATCAAATCTCATTGCCACATAAGGAGTAACAAATTATAAAGTAGCATCTGAATCAAGTAAAACATAAACATCAAGACGAAAGACTTTCAACATACCAGTCACCACATCCGGAGAACCTTCACTATCTTGTTGAGTTTGAAGAGCATAAAATCTATTTTGCTTTGAAGCACCCAAACTGAAACCACTAGGTTGAGTTGCCTACCATCCTTACCCTTGTTAGGTTGCACCGGACAATCTTTCACTTTGTGACCACTCTTCCCACAAACAAAGCAACCATCCGTACCGGCCAAACACTTTCCATCATATTTTTTACCACATCTAGTACAAGTGGGGATAGAGGATTCATTACCACCACCTTCTTGGGGCTTGGGGTTAGACACCTTATCCTTGTTGAACTTGGAAAAAATTTACTAGAATTGAGGACGCCCTTGTCCACCAAACTTAGATGAGAAAAGTCACCATCACCAATCCTTACCCTCTTGGACTCTTTTGCCCTTTACTTGAGCTTCTCCTTTTCAATTTGTTGGGCATGTATCATCAAACGAGAATTATTCATCTCCTTGATCAACATGGCAGTACGACACTCCTTGACAACACATCAGACACACCCAACACAAACTTACTCATTCTTTCCCTAGAATGGGCAACCATGGTCAGAGCATATTTAGTCAATTGGGTGAACTTCAAAGCATATAAGCATACTTAGTCAATTAAGGGAACTTCAAAGCATACTCATTCACACTCATATTGCCTTGTCGGAGGTTTCTTCCTTTATACTTCAAAGCATACTCATTCACACTCATATTGCCTTGTCGGAGGTTTCTTCCTTTACAAGCTAAGAAGTTCTTCACTATACTCTATGAATACCCTTTCATCGTCGACTTTATCTTCATCAATGAGCTTTCATGTGGCCTTATGTTTGTCATCACACTACACATTACCTTAATGAGCTTGAGTGAATTCCATCTAGGCATTGTAAATCTCACAAATGCCAAGAAATTGACCTTCATGAAGACTTATTTGGCTCAAAGCTGGACATTTGACAAGAGTTTAAAGATTTGTCCAAGAGTCTATGAAACAAATACAATAACTATTGATAAGGAGTTCACAATCTGTATTTCTTCTACCTTACACAAAATGGGTTCATAAGAACTAACACCCTTGTATAGGGATTTAGATCAAACAAGTATGAATCCTACCTATTATTGTTTATTTCGATAACTCAAACATAACTAAGAGCATAGAAGAGTATTTGTTCATTTCCAACTCCATCTACGTATGTACACACGCCTTTTTCATTGTTATTGTAGCTATGCATCCTAAACTTGATTTTGAATCCTTATGAGTTTTGTTATTGTCCATGTCTACAATTAGAAATCATTTTGACTTATTTAGAAGACGTAAGAACATCTAATAATTAGTATTTTATAATTGACTAGAATTTTGTTTTAATAAAAACTCTTTCTGTAGTTGAACTATTTAAAAGTCTTAACATTTAAGACTTTGTAAATCAATTTCTATTTTGTTAACTTATAACAATCCTTTCTTTATTAAGCTAACTATTCATTCAACAAATGGAAATAGACCGGACGGACTCCCAAAACTCATCGGAACCACCAGACAAAGAGAGACCGCCGGATAACCAAACAAGTAAAGACCACACAAAACAGAACACAACACCAAATACCTCTTTCAAGAACATCCTACTTTCACTTGTGCCCAGTAAGAATGACAAATCTGGCACAAAAACGTCTAACCAATCAGACAATATGATCCTAGATGAACAACGTATACACTTAGGGAAATTCATGGAACTGGACCGGACGGACGCTCTACACTCCCTCACAAAGAAAGACGAACACATCCGGCTTTTGGTTGAAGAAAAGGAACGAATCTACAAACCATGGGCTTATTCAATCATCATTAAGATCTTTGGCACGAACGAATCAGTCATCAATACCTTTGAATGAAACTATCATCCCTTTGGAGGGCTACAGAAGAGATCATTCTGATCGACCTTGGCCATGACTATTTTATAGTCAAATTCTTAAAAGAAAAAAACACAACAAGGCCCTGGTTTGTGAACGAATACTTCCTATCCGTCAAAAGATGGCACCCAAACTTTGTCGCTTCATAAGAAAAGGAAGATGTCTCAGCGATTTGGGCCAGACTACCAGAATTACCTACGGAATTCTATGACCATGGAATCCTAGCACGAGCAAGAAATAAATTAGGGAGATTAGTTAAAACGGACGTCTGTACCTCCTCTGCGCTTAGGAGTAGGTACGTACGCATCTGCATAGAAGTCCAGATAAGCATACCAATGAGGACACATATAACAATAGGACAACACAAATAACTTCTCATTTATGAGCGATCAAACATACTCTACTCAAACTATGGTATATTGGGACACACAACTATCAACTGCATAAATAATCATATCCAGATCAAGGAGACCACAACACAAGAGGAGAAACGCAAGTGCACAACTACACAACCAACAAACAAGAACAAGGAGACAAATGAAGAACCATGGCAACTGGTAAACTTCAAAACAAGGATGAATGTTTGGAAACGCCCAACGACAGACACACCCACAAGCAAAAAAGGTAATAGCGTCAATTATTTGATGCTAACACAGGTAAGTTCCTATACTAAAAAATCTTTAAATATAGGAAAAACGTTCACCAACCTAGAGATAACGTAACAAGACATGCTTCTACATCTAAATCCACCTATACAAACAAATCTCAACAGTTGGTAGACCCCGCAAGCCATAGAGGCACTGCAGCAAATAGCATGCGCGATGACGTCAAAACCCTTCTCCAAAAAAATACAAAAATAATTAACAACAATAAGGTGGTAACCCTATCACCCTATAAGGCTACATTAACCCCTAAAGAGACACCCACGTCACCTAAAATTTCCACCAATACGCACACACAAACCCCTACAAACCCTATTAACTTACATAGTAGTAATATCTTAAAACTCTTATCAAAAGATAACCCAAAGCTACTAACAACCACATCAAATCTTACGTCAAATAATTACACAAATGTGGCCTCCCCATCCACCACATCAATAGACAACTGTAAATATAATAGACAAAAAGTAGCACAAAATTATTCAGGATTACCACAATCAACATTTCCAACTCTATTCCTAGAACCTCTACAGGAAATAGGGACCCTCTCCTTTTCGGATAGGACATTAAAGGAAAATAATTTAAAATAACCCAAAAATATTCCTAGTACTAACTTATTAAAGGAAATAACTCCTTTTATTAATAAAGTAAATATCCCTATCAATTTTATCACCATCGAACTTCCAAAAATCTCTAATAATGCCAAGACTCCCTTTTTAGCCCAACAAATGAGGAACTCAGTAAGACAATCTCACTTTCAACATCTATCAAGACCCCAAATGAACTCAAACTTTTCTCCAACAATGAACTCCAACCCTCCATTTCCACTTCCCTTTGTTCCTCTACCAACCATTCCGGTGACTATAGGGGACACAACCTTCTATGCCACCCATGATCCGAATCTGAACACCACCCCTTACTCCTGGTTGAAAATGGCACTACAGGGTCATACCCTCTCTTTCACAACTCTAGTGAACAACCAGGAGGTTGTAATAGTAGTCCAAAATCCAATTTTTCTTGCGCAAGTAATATCGGAGGGGATGAGGCTGGCTACTAATGAGTCCACGATTTGGACTCATTTAGGGTTTTATTTTAATAGATTTATTGTCCTCAAATGCATATTTTATGCCAATAACTGATGTAAATCCTGAAATTTCAGTTATTTGATGGAGAAATAAAGCATGGACACTATAGAGCAAAAAAGAACAAGGCAGCTGAAAGAATGAAGAAAACAAAGCCTGAGGATCGCCTAACACAATAGGTGAGTCACCGAACGGCTATGGTCTCGCCTAATGTTCTAGTGCGCCAAGCCCTGAAAGAGAAAATTAAGTCGGCGATAGACATGAGTAGTCAACAAGTCGCCGAACGCTTCCGCGATACAGTGCCATGTCGTCCAAAGTTATAGATCTTAAAGTTGTTGAAGGCCAGAGCAAAAAGGTGATGAAATTGACCAAATGGTGGATCACCGAGTGGATTGGCGATCCCAACTTATTACATCGAATGGTCCTTCGCAACACATTTTTGGGCAACTATAAATACGTTTTTAAATCTTTAGTTTAGTATCTAACATTGAATAGTTTTCATTTTATTCAGTTTTCAAGTTAGAGAGCTGAGAACTGAATTTTAGAGACATTTTCTCCTTAGCTTTGAAGATTTCAATTTCAAAGAAATTGGAAGTGGGTGTTGAAGATTCTTCATCTTAGACCTTTATAAATACTATATCAATCCTACCCAGTTGATGGAAACACAACTTGGTAACAATTTTTACCTTTTTATGATGTCTAGCTAAAGCCCTAATTGTTGGGGTGTGATTATTTGATTATGGGTTGATTTAGCTGCTGGGTATTATTAATTGATCATGTTAATGTTGTTTAAAAGTGATTTTGTTCATTAATTGTGGTTGAAATTAATGGGTTGTATTTGCAAATACAATCCTAACTTCATGTTTTTGGCTTGCTCGAGAGAGTGGTTTTAAAATCAAATTTGTTGAATCGATGGTCTGTGGGTATTGGGTTGTCATGGGTTCATCTCGAGAGAGTGAACCCTAAACCCTTTTCCACACATTCAACTCGAGAGAGTGAATGGACTAAAGCGAAGGTTGTTCTTAATTGCTGCTTATTGGTGTTCGAGAGAAACTAATTTGATTCGGGGTAAATTGTTCGAGAGAAAGTTTAGCCCATTAAAGTCTAACTTATTCACTGATTTACAACTATTCACTATTAATTGCAACTACCCGATTGTCTACCTTTTCCCATAATCCGATCACATCCCAAGAACCCGTCTCTATACTTGTTATTTTCATATTATTTGATGTTTTAGCTGATAGTTGAAACAAATCCCCCTGATATTTGACATTTGTGTCTCCCCTAACTTGAACTATATTTTTATTCGTAAATATTTTTAGCTATGATTGACTTGAGCATATCCTTACTTGCCTATTGATTCTCAATTACAAACCACCCCCTTGGGAGTCGACCCCAACTCACTAGTTGGGTTATATTACTACTTTACGATCGTTGGCACTTAGTATTGGATGAAGTGTCCTGATACGTGAAATCAAAAAATGGCGCCGCTGCTGAGGAGTGGTGTTATTTGAGAATTTTTAGTTAAGTTGTATTTTGTTCTTGTTAGTTATAGTGATACTTACTTAAATTTTAGTTTTGTTTTGCTTGTTTGTGTGTTGAAACAAGAAGTATGAGTGTGAACGGCAGCAATGGCAGCCAAGTAGGACATTAAGATGACATCATAAAACTCAATGATGCCAACGAGCCTAATGCTAATGACCCCATTCTTATGGGTGGTATTGGTGTCATTCGCTTGCCTCCGGCCGAAGGGAATGCGGTGTTCCACATCACGAGTACTATGTTGCAACTCTTGCAACTTAAGGGGTTTTTCAGTGGTTTGGCTCATGGGATCCCCATGAGCATATTAGAAATTTCGTGGATGTATGTGGACCGTTCTCCTTCAAGAACATCTCCCAAGAGTCGGTCCAGTTGAGGTTGTTCCCATTCTCTTTGATGGGAGAGGCCTGCAAGTGTCTGGCTGAATTGCCACATGAATCAATCACTTCGTGGGAGGAGTTGGTTACCGCATTTCAAGTGCGATTTTCCCTCCCTCGAAGATGATGACTCTTCGGGACAATATTCATAGCTTCAAGTGTCTAGAAGGTGAGTCAATCCATGAAACTTGGCTGCGATTCAAGAAGTTGGTGCTTCAATGCCCAACTCATGGCTTGCCTGACAACGTGGTGCTGCAGTATTTTTATCGGAGTCTTGATTCAGTAAATAAGGGTGTTGCTGACCAACTTTATCCGGGAAGTTTGATGCAGCAACCTTATGTGATAGAGGCTCAACTCTTGGATGGCATGACTACCCTAAACAGGGCGTGGTATACCCGTGAAGACCAGGTCTCCCCTGTCACGTTTAAACTAACCAAAGAGCAGATGGACAAAGACTAAGAGAGGGACCAGAACATGGCCAAGATCATGACACAACTTGACATTTTGTCTAAAACTGTCATGGGAGTTGGTGCTTGAAGTGTCAATGACGTGGGTGTCGGGTGTGCTAATCCGGATGAGTTTAAGTTTGAGGCTGTGTATAATGAAGAGGTGAATTTCCTAGCCAATCAAGGTTGTGGTTATCGTTCAAACTACCCAAGGAAGGGTGGTAACCAAGGTTGGAATTGGGATAAAGGTTGGAAAGATCGTGACCGAGAATGGAGGGACCGAAATCCCAATTGGAAGGATGGGGAGAAGGATAAATATGTGCCTCCCCACGAGCGCCAAAAGCCAAAGGATTCGGAAGGTGGCCGGTCTGAGGATATGCTTTCTCGTATCTTCAACAAAGTTGAGAGGTCAGACAAGATCTTGAAAGAGATGAAAAAAGACGTGTCAACCCTTAGCCAGACTGTCACCTCTCATTCAGTGTTGATCAAACAGTTAGAGACCCAAATGCGTCATATCTCATCTCATCTAAACCGGAAACAACAAGGGGGGTTGCCTAGTAATACTATGGTTAACCCCAAGAATGAGGTTTGAAGGTGGACTTGCGTCGTGCTACGACGTTAACTAAGGCGCTGCTTGGGAGGAAACCCAAGTTTTATTTTCTTTCTTTTCAAGTGTGAAATAATGGTGTGTTGATTGTGCAGGTCAAAATGTGGAAAGTAGTTGAAAAGTGTAGGTTAGCGAACTAAAGGTCCAGTCGGCGCATCGTCGAAGTGGTCGGCGACCCCAACCTAGACCACCGTTGGACTCAAGACAACTTTAAATTAGATTCTGTAAAACTCGGTGATCCCAGGAAATTATTAGCGAGTCACCGACCAGGTCGGCGATCACGATCTAGTCCGCCATTTGGACCCCAGATTAACTGGAGGTCCTGTAAAACTCGGTGAGGTAAGTGACCACTCGGCGTGTCGCTGAGTGGGTCGGCGAGCATGACTAATGTCATCGAATGGGTGAGAACTAGATGGTTTCTTAAAAGGCCAAAGGTTTAAACTTCTAAATCTTTCACTTTCCCTCACTTTTGATCCTCCCAAAACTCACACCCGCACTTTAGCTTCTATATTTTAGCATTTTTAGAGTATTTTAGTAATTGATTTGTGCTCGGATTGGGATTACATTGCCCCCTAGCATTTTAATCTTATCTTATTCGGAATTTAAGGTTGGTTTTTCGAACCCCAAGTTTATTTTTTAGAATTTTGTACTCATTTGCAATGATCTTATCTTGTTGTCATGTGTTGGGCCTCTCTGATAGTGTTAATTTATTTGAATGCCTGTTTTAATTTGATAACCTTGCCCGTATTGCCTTTAATGTTGAATTTCAGTAATTTTGTGCCGTAAAATAAATTAAATCTTGTGGAGTTGTGCTTGAATGTTGTTAAGTCTAGTCGGGTGAAGTCTAAGTAACCCGTAGTTGTGCCAAATGACGTAATTTTCCCAATGATAGAGCGGGTGACATCATTCTTAAGGGAAAAAGTCGTCAAATGGCCAAATTCGGCAAAACCGGGAGAAGTCTGAGTATCCCGGGGTAATGGGTGTTATGGGTCTTAGTTTAATTTGATTAGTGCATGCTTTGATTTTGTTTTTTGGGGTTGCAGGGTTGAATTCGAGAAGTTGGGTTGAAAGTAGGCACGTTGGGTCAGTTGGCGAGCTGGGTCAAGCTCGCCGAACCACTCGGCGGTTCGCCGAAGTTCCCCATCTCGCCTTTAATTTCATGCTATACTTGTTGGTTGACTCTGTAACTTTCGGCGAGAAGCTTGAGGTCGCCGATGACACTCGGTGATTTGCCAAAAGTCTTCTTGATCGCCCTTTGTTTGCACCGCTAAGCCTTATATTGCACTGTAACTTTCGGCGGGCTAATCCTTGCTCGCCAAATGATATCGATGATTCACCGAAAAGCCTTCCCATCACCAACTTGTCATATTATTCTGAGATTTTTTTAGCCAATCCTTTCGGCGAGCCCGATCTAGATTGCCAAAGCGATTCAGCGACCTATTTGGCGAGTCTGTCTGCAATTATGTTTTTGTACCTTTGATTGAAATGTTTCTAACTTTTTCCCGATGTTTTGCAGACATGGCTGATGCTTATCGTGACCAACGACACTAACTACGGTTCGAGTGTCTACGATCGTCGATAATATAGCAACCCAACCAAGGGTTGGGGTCGTGTCCCAAGGGAGCGGTTTTGTGAATTAATAGAAATATAAAATCTAGTTCTAACTAGTCGTAGCTAAAGAAATTAACGATTAAAAACATTGTAAATTTAAATATCAATTTGGGGGTTTTGTCACAAGTAAGTAAAAATAATAAGAAAATCAAGTATGGGGAAAAGTTCTTGGGGTGTGATCGCAATACAAGTTGAGATAAATGGTTGGGTACATGCTTTCGATAGGAAATTTGCAAGATAATAGTGACTAGGCTAAGCTTTAGATGGAAATAAGTTCCCTCTCGGAGAACTTAACCCATTTCAAATGCGTTCCTCTCGGACACCCATTTGCCGCATGAAGACCAGCCTACGCCTTACCCCACTCACTCTCTCGAGCTGAGTATTAGGATATAGGACTAGGGCTCACCCTCTCGGGTTGAACCTCATGTCGACCCACTCCTTAGGCCATCAGTCTAGTGGTCTTGGTTTCGCGACCTCCCTCTCGGGTAAGTCGAAAACACATGGGTGGCTTTGTATTTGCAACTGCAAACCCATTAAATTAAACCACAACCACTAGGTGAAATCACCATTAAAATACATCTAACCTATCAGCAAGCAAGACCCAACAATAATATCAACATATATTTGCTATATCACACCACAAGAATAGGGTTTTCTAGCCACACATCAAGAAATAACAAAATACACCTAAAATGATAGTGAAAACAAATGGGTATAAGAAATTAAACCTTGACTCAATTAAAGGAAAAAGAATAGAGAAGACCCACTTCCAACTTGGGGAAGATGAACTTCTTCCTTCAAGTTTCCAAAACCCTCTCCAAACTTGAGAGTAAAAAGTACTAAAAATTATATTGTCTAAAATTTGATACTAAGCTATAACTCTCAATGAGTATTTATAGTTTTCAAAAATATGTGTTGCGGTAGATCATTTGGCGACATTAGTCGGAATCGCTGATCAACTCGGTGATTTGCCTTTTGGTGTAGTTCATCGCTGTCTTGCATCATCCTTCGGCATCGTCGTGCTCTGGGTCATTGGGTGACATAGTACTGCATTGTGGACCTTCTGGGTGATGCGCCGACTGCTTCCTTTTTCCGCCGACTTCTCCCTTTTCCGCCGACTTGATTCTTCCTTCAGGGCTAAGCACACTAGAACAAAAGGCAAAGTGAGACCCTTCGGCGATTCGCCAAGTGAACTCGGCGATCCTCAGGCCTTCATTTTCTTGTTCTTTTCAGCCTTTTCGTTCATTTTTGCGCCTAAGTGTCCATGCTTCCACTAGAACTTTAAATACCTGAAACTTAAGCATTTTCATCAGATATTGAGATAAAAGAAGCATTTGAGGGCACTATTTCTATTAAAATAAAGTCCTAAATGAGTCTAATCTGTGGACTCATCAACACCCCCAACTTAAACTTTTGCTTGTCCTCAATCAAACTCAAGTTCAGTCGTTCAAAAATGAGGTGTCTGAAATAGTGCTACACAAGACTCAATCATGAATGCACACAGCAAAACTTCAAAATACTTATGCGGAGATTCAATTGTGTACTCAAAGATTCAAGTTGTGACACACCATTACCAAAGATTCTTATGCTCGCAATACTTGCTACTAATGCAAGTTCAAGATCAACAAAAGTATCTAAATGCCCTCACACAAAGAATAATTCCATATTCACACAGGAGTTAATCAATTTAAGATCAAGAATCAGATGCAACGCTCACACTCAAAAGAGGAACACAATACATGTTTTCACCCATAGGTTTGCCCTTATTTTCTAATCGGTTTTCTCAAGATCAAAAAGGTCTTTTCAAGGCTTGTAATGGGTCTGAGTGCAAATGTATGATCATTTAGGCTCAGTGATTTTTTCTTCATGAGATGTGGTATTCTCAAGGCATCCTCTTCTTTTCCTTAATCAATTTTTTTTCTAGTGCTTCTAAGTCATCTTTTTATTCATCTTCATGGATGGCTTGGAAACCCAATTTATTTTGTACTTTTATTCCACAACTTTTCTTTTTCATTCTTTTCTTTTCTTTTTTCTTTTTTTTTTATATGGAGGGTTTCCAATTTTTTTTGCAGCACCATGGGTTAAGGGGAACTTTTTCTGCACTTCTTAACTTCTCCTTTTCCTTTTTCACCGCACCCCCAACTTAGGATTTTGGCCTAAGTTGGCTATTCACTAAACCACAAATCAAAACGATTATAGGTAGTAGATCAAGTAAGGTCTAGGGTTCATCAAGGTTCTTTCAAAGAAAGGTAAGGCTCAAAGGGTGTTCAAGAGAGTTTCACTCGCTCACGGGTAGACCACAAAAGAGGTATATATCAAATTGGCTCACACTTTTCAAAAGTTGCCTAAGATCATCTCAAGAGCACACCTTATTAAATCAATCAGACTAACGGGGAAAATTCTAGGTTTATTCATGCAAGGTTCAAAGTAAGCTCATCACACAAGGCATCGACACTTAAGTCAAACAAGACTACACACTTTCGCTAGTGTGCAACGGTCATTGTAAGAGAATCAATTTGAGAAATGGCTAATCACAATGAGATGCAAAGAGTTCACATATTGTCTATGCAACTTCATTTGGCCTCAACGTAGTCGCACATTCATGTTCGTTCTATTGAGAGCACTATTCAAGTCATTAGTATTGATCAGAACCGTGACTCAAATTTTGCAAAAGAACAATCACTTTCAACACAAGCGGTGGCAAAAATTTTCGAAAAACAATTTTTTTTCGAAAGGGTCAAAATTTGAATTTGCATCCATTAAAACCAAAAAGAGGCGCCATAAGCTCAAATATCCACAGAAAGCAGTGTAACAATAATTTTTAAAACAGAACATCCCAAATATACACAAAATACAAAACTGTTAACACAAAAGGTATGGGGGCCTCACCCCACCACAAATAAATGCGTTTGTCCTCAAATGCAAATGATGAATATCCAATAATGAAAATAAAGAAAGATAGAGAGAGAGGTAAAGAGGGGATCCTGTCTATATGTTTGCTCCATCTGTCGGGGCATCGTTGCCTATTGCATTAGCCTGGAATGTGTCAATGGTACCCAGATTATTATTCTAGGTCACATTGTGTTCATTTGCCTAGGCTTCTGCAATGCTGTTAACCGCAACCATTCTGTCCACTTCATGGCCCGCCAAGAAGGAGTCTATAGCCGTGTAGAATCCATGTTTCCACGAAGGAATAGTGTGGTCAATGGGGTTCCTCCTGTTGGCAGTTGCTTTCTTACTCTCTTTTGTTTCTTTGGCCAGTTCGACTATCTTCTGGTCTCTTTTAAAATCTCGTGCTCTTACATGTTGGGGTGGCATGTCCTTTCCTATAACTTTTGGTCTAGCCATTTCTGCAAACCACTTCGAGATAATGTTAGAACACATTTGACAAACAAAACCGGGATTTTTATCTGCAGAAAGACGAGATAATACATTTGGCGTGCCACCAAGTACACTCGGCGTGCCACAGATAATTCGTCGAAGGTCATAGTGCCGAAGGAGTTAGAGGTGCAGACGAATGGCGATTAAGGTGTCATTCGATGAGTCGCCGAGTGCGCTTGGCGATCATTTGCTTCTCGCCGAAAGTTACTGCAGCAACAATAAATGAAGTATGATATTAAAGGCGAGCTGGGGTACTTAGGTGAACCGCAGAGTGATTCGGTGAGCTCGTCACAGCTCGCCGAATTACCTATCGTGCCTACTTCAGACCTAACTTTAGAAATCGGCCTCGCAATCCCCAGGAAACACAATTTAAGCACGTAAAGCACAAATTCTTCGAAGACCCGCAATAATTTTCATACACCCATATCAACACAATTTCAAATCAACACATGATCTAGTGGGATTCTACTAGTTACTCATTAAGTATTGAATAGTAATTGGTAATACATGCAATCCCATCAACTCAGAGACTCAAGAATGATTTTCAATCATTTCAACATTATGCAAATGAGGAAATATTTTGATCAAATAACTGAGGGGTTCGAACACCAACCTTCGATGCCGAATTAGATATTGTTGACGTGCTAAGCAGCAACACGATTCAAATTCGAGCACAATTCGATACTTAAAATACTCTAAGCGTGCAAGAAATGTAACTACTAGGGTGCGAGTGTGAGTTTGTGAAAGGGACAACGTGAAAGAAAGTGACTGAAATAGAACTTTTGAACCTATGGGTTGTGACCGTCCAGTTTCTGCTCATTCGGCGATGTCAGTCGGTGTCGCCCAATCACTCAGTGAAGCATTGAATATCAGATTGTCTCGCTGAATATAACAGAGTTTTTAGTTCAGGTGGGTATTGCATCGGCGATCTTCGGCGAGATCGCCAATTGGGTTGGCGATGCGCCGATGAAATCCACACTTCGTCGAGTTTTACAGACCCAATCCTCCATAAAGCTCTTCAAGCACTTTCCTCACTCAAATTGCGCAAATAACACACTATTATTTTATCGAGATAACAAAATCAAGTAAAGGGTTTTGGGTTGTCTCCCAAACAACGTCTTAGTTAACGTCGTGGCACGACGCAAGTCAACCTTCAAACCTCACTCTTGGGGTTAGCCATAGTATCACTAGGCAAACCCCCTTGCTATCTTAGATTAAGATGAGATGAGATGTTATCCATTTGGGTCTCTAGCTGCTTGATTGAAACTAAATGAGAGGTGACTGTCTGGTTAAGGGTAGACACATCTTCTTTCATGCCTTTTAGTATTTTGTTTGACCCTTCAACATTGTTTAGAATACGCGAGAGCATATCCTCGGACCTACCACCTTCCGAATCCTTGGGTATTTTGCCACTCGTGGGGAGGCACATATCTATCCTTCTCCCCACCCTTCTAGTTTGGATTCCGATCCCTCTATTCGCGGTCTCGATCTTTCCATATTTTGTCTCTAGCCCAACCTTGGTTACCACCCTGCCTCAGGTAGTTTGAACGATAACCATCGCCTTGGTTTGCTAGAAAGTTTACTTCCTCGCTATACAGAGGTTCAAATTTAATCTTTTCAGGATTCGTTCTCCCAACCCCCACAACATTACACCACGAGTATCATCCCCCATGACATTCTTAGATAGAATATCAAGCTGTGATAAAATTGATGAGTCCACAAATTGTACTCATTTAGGGTTTTATTTTGATAAGAAAGTGTCCTCGAACGCTTGTTTTGTCTAAATATCTATTGATAACTCTTAAGTTTCAGGTATTTGAAATTTTAGTGAAAGCATGGACACTTAGGCGCAAATAGGAACAAAAAGGCTGAAAAGAACGAAGTAGTTGAAGCCTGAGCTTTGCCGAGCACACTTGGCGAGTCGCCAAAGGGACAAATTCCGCCCTTTGTTCCAATATGCGAAGCCCTGAAGGAAGAGGATCAGAAAGGCAATAAACAGAGCAGTTGGTGTTTCGCCGAATAGTTTCGTGAAGCAGTACTATACCGCCTAATGGTCCAGAACGTGAAGATGCTAAAGGCAAGCATGAAATGCAATGAAACAGAAGAAGGGCGAGTCGCCGAGTCATTCATCGACGTCCACTAACTTCACCGAGAGATCCGCCATCGCTATTTTTTGAAGTCTATAAATACTAAACTTATTTATTAATTTTAGAGAGTCGAACATTAATTTTAATTTCCAGAATAGAATAGTACTTTTTGGGATATTTTTCTTTCAAGTTTGGAGAGGGTTTTGTGGGAGGCTTGAAGAAAGAAGGGTTTCATCTTCCCCAAGATGGAAGTGGGACTTCTCCATTCTTCTTCCTTTGCTTAAATCAAGGTTTAATTTCTTATACCCATTTGATTTCACTATCATTTTAGGTGTATTTTGTTATTTCTTGATGTGTGGCTAAAACCCCCCATTCTTGGGGTGTGATTTAGCAAATATGAGTTGATATTATTGTTGGGTCTTGCTTGCTGATAGGTTAGATGTATTTTGGTGGTGATTTCACCTAGTGGTTGTGGTTTAACCTAAAGGGTTTGTAGTTGCAAATGCAAAGCCATCCATGTGTTTTTGGCTTGCCCGAGAGGGAGGTCGCGAAACCAAGACCACTAGACTGATAGCCTAAGGAGTTGGTCGACATGAAGTTCAGCCCGAGAGGGTGAGCCCTAGTACCATATCCTAACGCTCAGCTTGAGAGAGTGAGTGGGGTAAGGCGTAGGCTGGTCTTCATGCGGTGAATGGGTGTCCGAGAGGAACACATTTGAAACGGGGTAAGTTGCCCAAGAGAAAACTTATTTCCATTTAAAGCTTAGCCTAGTCACCATTATCTTACAAATTTCCTAGCAGAGGCATGTACCCAACTTCTTATCTCAACTTGTATTGTGGTCATACCCCAAGAATTCTTACCCATACTTCATATTTTGTTATTTTTGTTGTTTTTACTAATTGTGACAAACCCCCAAATCGATATTTGACACTTTTGTGTCACCCCCTTTAATTTACTATGATTTTACTCGTTAATATCTTTAGCTATGACTAGTTAGAACTAAATTTTATTTTTCTATCAATTCTCAAAACCACTTCCTTTGGACACGACCCCAACCTTTAGTTGGGTTACTATACTATCAAAAATCATAGACACTCGTACCATAGGTTGGTGTCGTTGGTCACGATAAGCATCAAAATGGCACCGCTGCCGAGGAGTGGTGTTATTTGAGAATTTTTAGTTAAGTAGAATTCTTGGTTTTTCTTAGTTTTAGCTTTACTAATCTTAGTTGTAGTTTTGTTTTGCTTGTGTGAAGACCAACGCAATGAAACAAAAATGGATGAGCACTATACATATCACACAAATCATTATCTTTTGAAGCTATTGAACTTCAGTGATAACCTACTGACATTCAAACGGGCAGGGGAGAAAACAATTCCGGAATTGTGGAGGAGATTCAACTCAATTTTGCAGACATGCCCATCCCATGGAATGACTAATAAGAAACTGCTGCATTGCTTCTATCGGGGTCTCGAATCCGAAAATAAAAGCATAGCTGAGCACCTTTTTGAAGGCGGAATGCTAAACCAACCCTATGAAGTCGTTGCAACACTACTTGATAAAATGGTTGAAACCAACAAAGAAGCCCAACATAAATATGAATGGGATAAATTGGTGGCACAAGTAGATGTTCTATCCAAACGGGTGATGGGATTGGAAGAGCAAATCAGGGAGAAGGAAAAGAACTTCCCTTTTCAAGAGTGCAAACAGGGAAATAGGTATGAGGGTATGCAAAGTAACAATACCTTCTCACTCATCCAACAAAAACTTGATGCGCATGATAAGAAATTGAATGACATGAAGGACAACATTGATACGCTAAACGAAGTAACTACTTCGAACTCCATGACCATTCAGCTGCAGGATGCTCAAATCACATATTTGATGACAGGTCACTATCCTTCGTTCACCGAAGATTCACCTAATTACACCATGGGTGATTCTGAGGATGAACAGTAGTCTTTGACTTGTATCGTGCCGCGACGTTAACTCAGGCGCCGTTTGGGAGGCAACCCAAAACCCCGTATTATCTTATATTTGCATACTAGAAATAATGGTATCTTAGTTTTACATATTAGAATGTGGTAGGTGTCAAAGAGGTGCACAACGGCGAGAATCAGACCCAATTGGCGAGTTGCCAAAGACCTCGACGATCAATGATATTTTGCCGTTTGACTCAAGGTATCCTCTGAGCCTGGAGTCAGTAAAACTCGGTGAGCTCAAGAAGGTTTCAGCGAATCACCCACCTGATCGGCGACCCAGATGGTAATATCCGTTTGAATATCCACAACTGCTGAGAAGTTCTGTAAAACTCGGCGAAGTATAAATTTATTTGGCGAAACACCGAATCTCTCATAAGTCAAAGCGCTACCACCAAATGGGAACGAACAGGATAAGATGCAAACCAACATACAAAATGGTAGTTGATTAATCACTCGAAAGCATGGGTTGAAGATAGGCGCATTGGAATGCTAATAAAAGTTTTACAGAGCTTGATGAATCACTCGAAAATGCACCAAACGTCCGCAACATACCTTCCACTTTACGCTACATTTGTTGAAGGACTCCAACTCGAAACAACTACCTAACCAGGATTACTCTCTAACCCTTTATCTATCTTTCTTTAATTTGACTTCTGAAGTATTGTTTTATATTTGAGGACAAATACCTTTCTATTTATGGTAGGATGAGGCTTCACCCTTTGTTTGAATGATATGAATATTCATGTTTTGTGTACATTTGATTTATCTATTTTAATTGTGTTTTTAAAACTGCTTTGCGATTATTTGAGCTCGTGGCTCCGTTTACTTTTAAATTCAAAATGATTTTGAATGATTTTGACCCTTCCAATTTTTTTTGAATTTTACGCACATTTTTTCCACCGCTCGGGAAGTGAATGTGGTTGTTCTTTTGCAAAAAATTGATTCTTGGTTTCGATCAATACCGATGACTTGAATAGTGCTCTCAATTGAACGAACATGAATGTACGGCTACGATGAGGCCAAATGAAGTTGCATATATAATATGTAAACTTTTTTGCATCTCTTTGTTATTAGCCAGTTATCGAATTGATTCTCTTGTGATGACCGTTGCACACTAGTGAAAGTGTGTAGTCTTGTTTGACTTAAGTGTGGATGTCTTGTGTGATTAGCTTGCTTTGAATCATGCATGAATAAACCTAGAATTTGCCCTGTTAGTCTTATTGATTTAGAAAGGTGTCCTCTTGTAATGATCTTAGACAACTTTAAAGGGTGTGAGCCAAATTTGACATATACCTCTTCTGTGGCCTTTCCGTGAGTGTGTGAAATTCTTTTGAACACCCTTTGAGCCTTACCTTTCTTCTGAAGAAGCTTGATGAACCTTAGACCTTACTTGACCCACTACCTATCATCCTCTTAATTTGTGATTTAGTGAATAGCCAACTTATGCCAAAAGCCTAAGTTGGGGGTGTGGTGAAAAAGAAAAAGGGAAGTTAAGAAGTGCAAGAAAGAGTCCCTCCCTAAAGTATGAATGAAATTGGGTTTCCAACCAATCCATGAAGGTGAATAAAAAGAGGACTTAGAAGCACTAGAAAAAGATATGATTAAAGAAAATAAGGGAATGTCTTGAGAATACCACATCCCACGAAGAAAAAGTCACTGAGCCTAAATGATCATACCTTTACACTCAGCCTCATTACAAGCCTTAGAAAGACCTTTTTGATCTTGAGTAAACCGAATCGAAAGTCGATTGGAAAATAAGGGGAAACCTATGGGTGAAAACATGCATTGTGTTCCTCTTTTTTGAGTGTGAGTGTTGTATCTGATTCCTGACCTTGAATTGATTAACCTCTGTGTGTGAATATGGAATCATTCTTCATAAGAGGGCATTCAGATACATTTCTTTGAGCTTGAACTTGCACAAGTAGTAAGTATTGCGAGCATGGGAATCTTTGGTAATGGTTTGTCACAACCTGAATCTTTGAGTACACAATTGATCCTTGCACAAGTAAATTGAGTCTTGTTTTGTGCATTCATGATTGAATCTTGTGTAGAATTGTTTAAGACACCTTTTTTGAACGGCTGAACTTGATTTTGCTTGAGGACAAGCAAAAGTTTAAGTTAGGGGTGTTGATGAGTCCACAAATTGGACTCATTTAGGACTTTATTTTGATAAGAATAGTGTCCTCGAATGCTTATTTTGTCTAAATATCTGATGATAACTCTTAAGTTTCAGGTATTGGAAGTTTTACTGAAAGCATGGACACTTAGGCACAAAAATGAATAAAAAGGCTGAAAAGAATGAAGAAGCTGAAACCTGAGCTCCGTCGAGCACATTTGGCGAGTCACCAAAGGGACAGATTCCACCCTTTGTTCTAGTACTCGAAGCCCTGAAGGAAGAGGATTAAAAAGGCGATAAACGGAGCAGTCGCCATTTCTCCAAATAGTTTCATGAAGCAGTACTTTACCGCCCAATGGTCCAGAACGTGAAGATGCTGAAGGCAAGCATGAAACGAAGATGAAATAGAAGAAAGGCGAGTCGCCGAGTCATTCGGCGACGTCGACTAACTTCGCCGAAATAAGGGTTTCATCTTCCCCAAGTTGGAAGTGGGTCTTCTCCATTCTACTTCCTTTGCTCAAATCAACGTTTAATTTCCTGTACCCATTTGATTTCACTATCATTTTTGGTGTATTTTGTCATTTCTTGATGTGTGGCTAAAAATCCCTATTCTTGGGGTGTGATTTAGGAAATATGAGTTAATATTCTGGTTGGGTCTTGCTTTCTGATAGGTTAGATGTAGTTTAGTGGTGATTTCACCTAGTGGTTGTGGTTTAACCTAAAGGGTTTGTAGTTGCAAATTCAAAGCCACCCATGTGTTTTTGGCTTGCCCGAAAGGGAGGTCGCGAAACCAAGACCACTAGACTTATGGCCTAAGGAGTAGGTCGACATGAGGTTCAGCCCGAGAGGGTGAGCCCTAGTCACATATCCTAACACTCAGCTCTAGAGAGTGAGTGGGGTAAGGCGAAGGCTGGTCTTCATACGGAAAATGGGTGTCTGAGAGGAACACATTTGAAATGGGGCAAGTTTCCCGAGTGGGAACTTATTTCCATTTAAAGCCTAGCCTAATCATTATTATCTTACAAATTTCCTTTCAAAGGCATGTACCCAACTTCTTATCTCAACTTGTATTGCGGTCATACCCCAAAAATTCTTACCCATACTTGATTTGCTTGTTATTTTTGTTATTTTTACTAATTGTGATAAACCCCCAAATTGATATTTGACACTTTTGTGTCACCCCCTTTAATTTACTATGTTTTTACTCGTTAATGTCTTTAGCTACGAATAGTTAGAACTAAATTTTATTTTTCTATTAACTCTCAAAACCACTCCCTTGGGACACGACCCCAACTTTTAGTTGGGTTACTATATTATCGAAGATCGTAGACACTCATACCGTAGGTTAGTGTCGTTGGTCACGATAAGCATCAA
>JAJOOO010013872.1:0-48975 GCA_029582685.1 Solanum piurae | reverse complement strand
ATTAATTTAAAAGTTTTTCAATTTGTTTAGAAGTAGGATAAAACATAGAGATTATATGTTGTATTTTCCTTAAAAAATATTTATTTTAAATTACAAATAACAAAAAAGAAATTGATATAAAACTTCAAAATATTAAATATTATTTAAATGATGAATTTTAAAAGAAACTTATATATGTAGGTTTATAATATGAGGATATCTAATTAGTTTTAATAATTTAAATTAAGATATTTCAAAGGATAATACTTGATAGTTCCATAAAACTAGATAATGCTTGATAGTTCTATAAAATAATTAGGCTCAAAAACTAAATTTTAGATGCAGAACTTCCGTGTGTTTTTTATTTTTATATTTTCAAAGTTAAATTTTTTTATTTTAAACTTGAAAACCAAAAAAAATTAGCATTTCTATTTTGAAATTTAATTTAAGTATTTCTGTTTTTTTTAAAAATCTTTTTTTAGGATTCGAAATTTTATAATAGTTACTGTTGCGTCAGTTTACACGTATACATAAATTTTAAACTAATCCCACTAATTTTGAAATAATTAACTACCAATACACTCTCTTTTTTTCAAATACAATTTTATTATTTTTATTTTAAAAAAATACTATTTGTTTTCTAGCGATGACGTAAATAGATTTTAATTCTAAAAGTTACAGAAATATCTTGTATAACGCAAATCATCTCGTTGTAGGCATCCCCATTTTGATAGTCTAAACTTGTATTATCTAAAAAGTCGAAATAAAATCATAAGTATTATTGTTTTAAGCAATCATAAATAATATATACATAAAATTATATAGTTAAAATCCGGAAACAAATTTACATCAATAAATAGTAGAAACTCTTTATAAGAATAAATACTATTGAGGAAGAACCATGTTCCAATAATACGGCTTTAATCTTTCTGTTTCATTGCAAATTTCTTTTGCAACATTTCCTGCGACATTCCTAGACATTGGATTGCATAAAAATTATATCGATGAAATTAATATTATATAGATTATTGATTTTACATATCTTTAATCTAAGAAAAAACATTTTCATAAGAAAACCTAAAGAAAAAGAAAGAAATAGAAAATCTTATATTTAAGAAAAAAGAAGAAGAAAAAGATTGACTATACCTATTTTTTTTTTTGGCTGGTCTCATCACAATCCGGTAGTTTTCCTGTTTGGAAAGAGAAGAATGCTCTTTGTTGCCTTTTGTTTGTTAGAGAGACATCCTATTTATGCTCCTCAAAATGATGCAGTTGTGTTTTTGAAATTTAAAATTATATCTCATTCTAACCGTATAAAAAAACTGACATGTGTTTTTTTTTTTTAAAAAAAAAAACATATTTCTTTTTAAATTTGATTTTAAATACTGAAATTTGAAGACTAATTGTGGTGATGACACATATGTCATTTTTCTTTATATATAGATAGATGTGGATGAGATGGTCTATTATCAATAGGTTTCTGTATATAGAAAAAAATGGTTCTATTTTGTTTAGAGCAACTTTCACATATATCAAACACAAAATTCATATTTGTATGCTATAGAAAAGTTTGCATAATTGCGCTCCATAGCAAACATATATATGTATAAATCGCAATACATATACAAAGAAAGCAGTTGTATATCCACTATACATATACAAAAGAAAGCAGTTTGTATAATTATACAAACTATATAATTATACAAAAGAAAGCAATTGTATATTTCTGTGCAGGGAAATATTTGTATTGTATAATTATAAGTGTATAGGATGAAGGTATATGTATTTGCATGTGTATATACAATTTTCTCTCGCTTTATACAAACAGAAGTGCAATTTATACATTTCGTTTCTGTTTGTATAAGTGAGAGAGGCGAGTGAGCGAGCGAGATCTAAGAGAGGGGAATGAAAATATATGTATATATACAATTTTCTCTCGCTTTATACAAACACAAACGCATTTTATACATTTGCATTTTTGTATAAAGCGAGATCGGCGAGTGAGCGAGCGAGATCTGGGAGAGTGGCGAGCGAGATCTGGGAGAGGGGAACGAAAATATATGTATATATACAATTGTCTCTCGCTTTATACAAATAGAAACACATTTTATACAGTTGCATTTGTATAAAAAGTGAGAGAGGCGAGGGAGAGAACTAGAGTGGCGAGCGAGATTCACCTGGACAGAGGCGAAATAGCAACAATTTGCTATGGGGTACAATTAAATCAAACTATATTTATAGCATTTAATTTGAATTAATAGTTTGCTATTATATATAATTTTCCCTTTTTTTATTATTATTTTTATGTAAAATTTATTATGCAGAGGTTTTATTTTCTTCAAATAAATTGGCGGTTTATATTTTTTTGGTATTTGTAATTATGGTGCAGAATGATTTTTTTTTTCTTCAAATAAATGGCAAATGAATTTGAGTTTATTTTAATAATGTTAAAAGTTATGTCGTAGAAGTTTTTTAAAGTTCCTATTTTTGATCTTTGAATTATTTTATTTTATTTATTTTATGTATGAAATATAGTCTATTAAAAGAAAAGGAAAAAAATCTTTAAAAAACTGCTCATTTTTTAAAGGAATTTAATTTTTAAGTATTGTGTTGTTACTTGCACCTAAAATTTAGCATCATTATCTATATATCATGTATAATTTTAATTTTAGTTTCAATTTTAACTTTTATATTTTCAAAATTTATTTTTAAAAAAGGCAGTTAGCATTTTATTAGGAACAAAAATATTCATTTTATTTAAACAAAAAAAAGAGATTACATTAAAACAGTTTTTAACGTAATTTTTTTAAAAAAACTGTTTTTAATTTCTGTTTTTTTAAAAATGTTTTGTTATTTAAATTGTTATTTATTATTTAATATATCTATAAATTTTGTGGTGCTGACACGTGTCACTTTTTCTTCTGATTTTATATATAGATAGATAATATAAGAATCTAAAATGAAAAATTGGAAAAAACTCCAAGCAAATATGAAATAACGGAAGAATTCATTTAAATTGGAAAATGTTCAAGGATAATAAAAGGAAAAAAAAGGTGAAAAAGTTAAAACCTATGCCGCCAAAACCCTCGACCTCAATTAGCCACCGCGCCATTATTTCAGTTTCTTTTACCCACGATCATAATACTAGTACTTCTTTGTATATCCTTTTCATTGTTTTTCCATCGGACGATAATCTCCTACAATCCATCTGTGCCCCTTGAACTTTCACTTCCATAATCTATTGGGCTAAGTGGTAAGTATTCTTTATCAATTTTACTTTTCACCTTTGTTTGATTCGAATAGTACATTGTAGATTTACTGATATGATATAATTGTTTGTATAATATATACTCCTATTTATATAGTTTGTAGTTGATGAGTTTCTTGTGTTTGTTTACCCCCCTATGTTCCTTCTTTACAAAGCAAAGACTTCCATTTTTCTAAAACAGAGGAATTTTCGACCTATTTTATTTTTTACTGTATTTCTTTTTATCCTTCACTGTTTTTAGATAACTATCTCTTCCGGTATCTCTTAATCTATCTCACTAATAATATAATTCATAAAAGACTTTCTTTAAAAACAAGTAGATTAAGCCACATCATTCAAGGTTATGGAATTTACAAAAAATTGTAACTTGTGAAATTTACGGAAAGTACTTAATTCTGTTTAAAAGTGATAGGACTGTGCATTTTTTTTTTAAACTTTCAAACACAATTGTGTTGTATCTTGTTCTTTACAATGGTATTATATTACACAACCAAAGGTGAATATTACAAAAGTTTACAACTTAATCATTAGTTTGGATATAAACTGTGATATCAAAAGGACACCTTAAGAGTTTAAAGTAATTTATCATCATGGACTATCAGAACACAATGCTTGTAAAGTAGCTATTATATGGCATCTAGCTCTTTCCTCGGTCTTTATATATAAGGGTTATAGTGTCTTAGATAGGAGTATGTTTTAACATTAAATTTCCTTGAGAAAAGTGGCTGATGCTAAATATTATATATCACATGTGTTGCCTCTGACTATTTCTTGATGATTTCTTAGAGCAATACTGTAAAGTCTGAGATCATATCAACATATCAACATATCAACTTGCAAGGTAATTCAGTGATCCTCCAACAAGTTTTTTTCACAAACTTACGACCTTGTTTCTTTGAAAGATTTCTAAGGAAATGTTGGTGCATTATCCGCTTCATCTTTTCGGCTTCAAGATTGTGATTTGGATGCTCAGGCGAAAAATGTATTGTATACCCATTTACAAGAGAGGAAGCATGACATTTGAGAAAAAATGAGACACAAAATGCAGCAACAAGTAGATAAGATTCTTCAAGTTGGTTTTGTCAGTTGGATACATTGTCAACTTGTACACTACATAAGTTTAGAAACACATCATGATATAATGATATGTGTCATATTGAGATTAATTTAACTTGTTATCATAGATTTTGCATTGTTTCATTCAAATATGATTTATAAAATTGATATTAATATTTTTGGATTTATATTCGTGCTCTTAGATTTTTAAATGCAATAAATTAATAAAAAAAAATTGCTATTGAATAATCATTCAATTAATAATATTTTGAACATATTGTCAATCAATTACTAACCTAACATTGAACTTGAATGATATATTACCAACAAACTAACAATCAATTAGTAAATTTATTAGAAAAACAAATAATCATACTAACGTATTTAAAATTTACTGGTAAATTACCAACATAAATTTTATGTTACTAAAATTGCCAACCAATTACAAATGTATCTTGAAAAATTTACTATCAGACTTGCTAACCTTATCCGTTAGTACAATTACCAATAGAATACCAACAACATTTGTTATTTGTTAATATAATTACCAACGTATTACCAACGAAATCGAATAATGAAGAAAAAAATTTACTAACTCCTTTTCAGTTCGTTAGTAAAGGTACTAGGGCTGGGCATAATATGGTTAAAATTGAAAAAAACGACCGAATCGATTTTTTTTAAATTTCGGTTTTGGTTTTTCAGTTATTTCGGTCGGTTTCGGTTTCAATTTTCAATATTTCAGTTTTTCGGTTCGGTTTTCGGTTTTTTAGCTGAAAAAATCGGTTAACCGAAAAAACCAAAATTAGATATATATATATACTCTTTACCCCTTGATTAAAATACTGATCTCAGCCCACAACCTTTAATTAAAATACTGATCTAAGCCCAATAGCCCATGCCCTGCCCAAATTCTAATAGAAAAATCCCTAATCTAATTTTCCTAACACGTAAGTCGTAACTCTCATTTCATCTCTCAAGTCTCGACTCTCGTCTCAGTTACGCCGCGGCTCCGAGCTCGTCTCTCAACTCTCATCTCTCATCTCGTCGTCTCAGGCCAGCTGCTGCTCCTGGCTCCTCGCTGAGAGCTCGACTACTCGCAGCCCGCAACTATTGTCTCATCAATCATCTGCTTAGTGCTCGCGACTCAAAAGTCGAAGGTCAATGCTCATTGCTCATTGGTCAGTGCTCGCGACTCAAAAGTCGAAGGTCAATGCTCACTGCTCATTGGTCAGTGCTCACTGGCAACTTCAATTCCTACACTTCTGAAGCTTTTTTTTGAATTTACAGTGTTATGTATTTCTTACTAATTTTGACTTTGTGCAGATTTTTGTGGATGAGATTGATTTTTTGTCCATTTTAGGGATGTCTAGGCCACTGTGTTTGTTTGTGTTGATGTTGTGAAATGCTGCATTTATGATTATATTGGTGTAGTGTAGTAATTCACAATTCACGGAATTGGGGTAGGTTGTTCGAAAACTGCAGCACTCGAGAAATGGTGTCTTGAACCACAGGCCACTGTTAATTAAATTTGGTTAAACCGAAAACCAAACCGAAATTATAATAACCGAACCAAACTGAATTTATTTCAGTTTGGTTTGGTTTCACATTTGGCCAAATCAAAAACCGAAAAACCGAACCGATATTTACAAACCGAACCGAACCGACCGAACGCCCAGCCCTAAAAGGTACTAACGATATACTAACAAAAAATTAGTTGGTGAATTTACCAACGGAAATTTCAGGGCCATGTTTCAAAATTTTGTAACAACATCTTTGGGTGCTTACCAATTGATTTTTGGTTGGTAAGTCTACCAACAAATTAAAATCGGCTGGTAATATTTACTGACGAGCCTTTTAGCAATGGATTAATATCAGTTGGCATTTGGTTGGTAACTCAATTTGCCAACCAATTTGATCAATTTATCAACGAATTTTTTTGTTGGTAATTGGGGTTCCTTTTGTAGTAAGAGAACAACATAATTGTACTCACAACGATTCATCAATAAAAAATACATTTTTTTCTTTTATTTATTTTGCTTGCAGTGTTTAAGGAAATTTGTTGTGAACAGTAACATAGGGTTATCAAATTCATATGACAATTAACTTGCAACATTATGCAAATGAATTATTCCTTGAACTTCAAGCTCACTTTTTTAATGAGGATCTAGATAGTTCATCTCATAATTTTCAGTTGTCAATCATCTTCCCCCCCTAACGTTAGAAAATATAAATTCACCCCAACCTCATTTTGGGATACATCTTTGTGCGTGGTGGAGACATTAAATCAGGCATTGCACATTAGAACTTTAAATGGAAATTATTTGGTTCCTGGCCATGAACTAATTATGAGGGGTGAACCTTGTTAAATTGACATATGTTGCTACATGTTGAATAAATTCATCTCACACCACATTTTATTTGCGAGCTGTGCTCTCATACCCATGATTTAGCTATAATTGGAGGCATACAATTTCTGCTAAACCAACCAACATTATCAATATAATTTCATAGTTTAAAATTGTACACTTAATTTAAAAATTCGAGAAAACAACCTTACGAAAAGCCAATTTGTATGTTGACAACAAAGCACATGTAACCATCTCATACATGCAACTATCATAAACGGTCCACATGGTAGGTGAACATGCTCATATTCACCTTTTTATATGTTTTAAAACTTCATGAAATACAATCCCAACCTTAGCTGGTATAAGGATATAATGATCATTTTATCATGAGAACAAGCAACATGAGAGAATTCTTGAATAATATTTTATTTCTTCATCATTTAAACCATGTGAATTCGCAATTACTTTTGCATCATATTTGAACCGAATGACCAACTGATCATGATAATTGATCTTTAATTTTCTCAAACCTCCCGTATATGTGAGTTTTTTTCACGATCCAGAGTATACCCTGGACGTAACATGTCGTATAGAACCCCGATAGACCCTACACAAGACAATTAGCATATATCATGCAAGTTAATAGAAATAAAGACTTTAAAAGATAGTATTTCATATATCAAAGAGTTTAACAAAATGGAACTCCAATAATATGTCTCAATATTTCATCTAATACATCATACGAAAAGTGATTGAGACGTAAGTTATACATCATATACAAAGTTTGAAAACAGATATATAAAGCTATAAAGTTTCTCGGTCCTCAGAACATGAGGACTCATCAATCACTTGAAGCACCCAATAGATGTCTAGCCACAAATGTGTGAGGTAAGAATGTTAGACCCTACATTTATGAGACAATGTAGGCTCAAATATGCATTAGTACATAGAATGCAACCAATTCATACACAAGATGACATCGAAATCTAACATGTCAAGTTCCACCAAATCTATTAGAGTGACTCTATGGGATAAGGAAATGGGACATCTCCTATTGACTCTCTTAGCCATCACAGAATCACCAACGGGGGTAGAAACAGAAAAAGGTTTTAACAACACTTCGGGGAGCACATCAAATCTCATAGCTATAAAATGAGTCAAAAATGCGCACCTGGATCAAGTAAAGCATACACATATATATGGAAGACTTTTAGCATACCAGTCACAACATCCAGGGAGCTCTCTTGGTCACCTCTAGTTTGGAGGGCATAAAAATGGTTTTGCTTAGGAGCATTTCCACTTGAGCCACTCTGACAGGATGAAGGGTAGAGTTGAGCCCTACGATGACCATTTCCATCATTCTTGGCAATCGAAGGACAATCCCTTATATTATGATCCATTTTACCACACCTGAAACAAGCATTAGAGCCCGCTAGACATGGTTTCTCCCACATTTAGCACCAGTAAGCACCAAAGATTTACCACCATCTCATTTGGTTTTAGGGTTAGACACCCTTTCACTTCTTGGCTTCGGAGGAGAATTTGTAGAACCTTGCCCGGAGTACCTTTTCTGAAATCTAGAACGACCCCGTCCACCAGACCTAGCATGTGCAAAATTGCCATCATCCACTCTAGCCCTATTTGCCTCCCTAGATCTTTCCTTGAGCTTTTCTTCCTCAATTTGTTAGGCATGCACCATAAGGCGAGAGATATCCATGTCATGAACATGAATAGCGGTACGGCACTCTTTAACTACCATGTCGGACACCCGCGAGACAAACTTACTAATCTTGGACCTAGGATCTGCCACAATGGAAAGAAGCATATTTGGATAGTTGAGTGAACCTAAAAGCGTATTCCTTATACTCATATTTCCTTTCCTAAGGTTGATAAACTCAAGTACATTGGCCTCTCTCATCTCTAGAGGGAAGAATCGATCAAGAAACACACTTTTGAACCTTTCCCATTCTATGGGACACACTTCCACTAGCCTTGCCTCTTTCCCCTAATTAAACCATATTTGAGCAAGCCTATTGAGTTGGTAAGCAGCTAGTTCCGCCTTCTCTACCGAAGTCACACCCACGATAGCAAGCACCTTATAAACCTCGTCGATAAACTCTTGTGGGTCTTTCTCAAGTTTGGAGCCATAAAAATTGGGCGAGTTCATTCTTGTGAAATCTCTCACCCTTGCCACTGTCGTACACACACTTGGGTTCACGGGGGCTACCATCTCTCGATTAGCTTGTGCCGTCACGACTTGAGCCAACACTTGGAATGCCGACCTAAACTCCGTATTCGTCACATTCTCATTCAATGAGTCAATTAGAGCTTGAGGAGGAGCTTGAGGAGGAATCTCTTGCTCAAAATTGACTTCCTCCAACCTCTAGAATTAGCCATACTAGTAGTCATTTCCTGAAAACCATCAGGCACGGATTAGGAGAAAGACTTATAGAGTTAAACTCCATGGAATGACTTAAAGAAGTGAAGAAGTAGAATTTCCTAAACATCTAATAGTCTCCTACTCATAAATGTGGTGCGCTTCACATTTATGAACAAGACTCTACTAGACGTGGTTTGATACATCTTAGAACCATTCTAAACCTTGTGCTCTGATTACCAAGTTTGTCACGACCCAGAGGTACCCCCTAGATGTAACAAGGCGTATAAGACCCCGAGATGCCTCATACAAGCCACTTAGCATATCATAACATAAAGTAATAGAAAAGGTGCGGGAATTAAAACTTTTCAATTACAATCAAAGTCTTTTATAAAAGCAAGCAGAACTCTATCATGACATTGTCTCAAACCATCTAGAACATAAGAGAATGTGAATCTTGGGACGCAGCCCATACAATAGTCTCAAAAGTAAAAGAAAGACATGAAAGATATAGGGGTGATCCAATCCTCGAATACAATGAGGACTCACCAAAGCTTCACTTCATGATCAACTAGAGCCTAGCCACAAGTGTGAGAATCGGGAACGCCGAATCCTACATTTGATAAGAATGTAGGAAATAGTATGCGTTAGTACAATCAAGTACTAAATATGATGGCTAGCATAAACAACATAAACATAAGCGTTAGTCAACATAAAACATAAGGCATGATCATATCAATACAAAATAAGCATCATATTGAAAGAGGAATACTTCCTTAAGCAACCTCACTTATCCTTAGCCAAGACTTAGGTCATCCGCTTCTAGTCAAGCTTACATCATGGAAGACATATCTAGCAATACTCTACACAAGTCAATTTCATAACATAATCTCGTTAATCCACTACAAGAAAATGGATTTTTAACGACCAAATTTTAACGAAAGAATATAATTCCGGTCGTTAAAAGTATATTTATAACGGCAAAAAAAATTTCCAGTCATTAAAATACAATTTTAATGTAATATTAGTAAAGCAACAATATCCGCACCTAAAAAAAAATTATACCCAGATGTTAATAATAAAACAATTGCACATATTTTTACTTTCACCTTTTATTTTTCACAAAAGACTTATTAATCCCCTTTATTACCCCACCCCCTACTGCTGGTCTTCCATTACCCCTACGTCCTTTCCGTAAGAAATCATAATGAAAACAATTGATTTTTCTGCAGACACAAAGCACACGAAATCCCACTCCCCTACCCCTCTGAAAAGATGCGTCCAACAAAACGTGTCTTCCATCTCCTCTGCTATAAATAGAGATACCTAAGGGAGTGAATAACCTAAATCCTTAATCAGAGTGACTCTTAATTTCCAATGCAAAACTGATCTGTTGGAGAAAAATCAGCAAAACAAACCACAATAATGGTGGTACAGTTCCTAAAATCTAGGTTTGTTTGCAAAAATTAAGCTATAGCTCTATATTGAAGGTCTTTATAAATGAAATCAATGTCTATTTTTTTCTAATTGAAGAAGTCGCCTTTTTTTTTACTTCAAATTTCACCTGGGTTTTGCTGGTCTTTGCTGAAATTTCACCTGAGTTTTGCTGGTCTTTGTTGTGTGTGATTTTAACTTGACATATTCTTGGACTTTCCTTCCCTTCAAGATAAGTTTAGGTTGTTTTGACCATGAATTTTTATGTAGATATTATGATTTTGACCCTTTTTGATTTTATGTTGTATGATTTATAAGTTTTTTCAGTGGGTTAATGGAGCACATGCTCTTAAATTATGTATATATACTAGTCATTGCAGGCATATGTTTGTGGGTATTGATGTGTGTACTGTTGGTAGCCTCGATTGACAATCAAAAGAAGTCACAATAATGAAATTATTGAATAAATTAGTTAGTCTCATAATTTCTAGGACAAAATTTCCATTATAAATTTTGATGTAGAGATAAAGTTTTCTTATTCGTGTTTTAACTGACCCCTTTAATTAGGTCAACATGTTCCTTAATGCAGAATTCAGGTAGTTTTACATTGGATCATGATGATTCAACTCCCTTTAGTATTTTGAAACAAAACATGTTTGTTTTACTAGGATGTTCAACAACATCTGTTGTGTTTGATCCAAAACAATACTCGTGTGATAGCGGTTCAGGTTCGAATGTATGCAGGGGAATGTATTCTTGTAAAGGGGTGACTAGGACTGGGTTAGAACTAAATAATCCAATTTGAACATGTTGTGTTTATGATCCACCAGTTCCTGTTGGTTCAGGTTATGGTTTGAACTTGCCTTGGCTTCAGTGTTCTTCGTAATCATCGATATATAGTTTTGGAGGTGATGAAGGATATCCTATGAAATGGGAGTTTGGAATTTCTTTGTTGTTTAATGATTCATATTATGTTGATGAATCTTGCAAGAACTGTGAGGATAGTAGTGGATCTTATGGTTTTTCTGGTGCAAATAAGTCTTTTTATTGCATTTGTAGGAATGGTGTCCTAGAAATGTATTCAGCCATTTCTTTGTTAAGCAATAAATAACTCATGTTCTGATAGGAGTGATAGCAGCATCTTGATGTTTCTATATAAGAACCTCATTGTTTATACCTTTACTAGTCTATAAAGGTAAACATCATTGTAATCAGATCATTAGCTGGAACTCCCCTTCCCATTCTGGTCAGCATCTTCAATCCCTTTTTTTCCCTTCATTTTGTAGCTTATTTAGTGTAGTTGTTGCCTTACCCTTACAAATAGTTTTAGTTGGTGAATAAGACAAATTTCTCGGTATTCATAAATCACTCTCCACTAGCATCTCCATTAAATACAATTCTCCTTGATCCAATTGTTGGCTTTGGTTTTTTATGTTATTGAAAGCGAGTGCTTCATTGTTTAAATCGAGAAGCAAAGCGAAGCGAAGTTGTATTACTTTTTTGCAGTAAAGCGAAGCTATGGTAAAAAAAAGCAAGTGCTTCAGTCCAGAAGCGGGGAAGCGATTTCTTGCTTTTCTGCTTAACTGAGGTTGACAGTAACTAGGGCTTTTTTTATTTCGTAAAAACATTTTGTGCCTTCTTTCCAAATAATTTCCTCTATTTCACTTCTCATGTTGTGACACTCTTTCAAGTGAATGCAAGTTAAGTTTCTCATCTCTTCTTCTTCTTCTTCTTCTTCTTTTTTCTCTTCTTATTTTCTCTGTTTCACTGGTTACAGTATTTTCTCAACTGCATCTGCAATTTTCCCAGTTTTGTTTATTCCTGTGTATCAATATAATCTTATCTGTTTTTTTCTCAGTTTCACAATTATTTTCTCTGATTTGTATTGCTTTCTCTGTTATGCTCTATTTTGGTCCATATTCTGCAATTTTTCGTCTGTTCTATAATTTGTTTTGTTGTTCCGTATCTGTTCTCACTGTTCAGTTTTCTTTTTTTGGGTAAATTATATTTACTTTTTAATTTAAGAATTGAAAGATTTGCTAAATATGTTATTTCTATTGAGTTCTTGGTTATTTATCTATGCATATTTGATATTTTTTATTTTTGTACTATATAGCGCTTTAGTTGATAAAAGTGTGTGCTTCGCTTCATGCTTCTTGCTTTGGTGAAGCGAGCCCTTGTCGCTCTTTTTGGCTTCTCGCTCTCCAAAACCCTGCTCTTCCAGCATTGTCATTTCCTAAGAAATAACTATTGGCCTGGGTGACAGCTTCTGGTGGTCCATGGCTCGGGATGTGTCGACTTTTCAAAATTTAACAGTATGTGGTACTATAAGCATGATTAAACTCTTCTGTTTACTGTTCAAAATGTATAGCCTGCTAACGATTAAAAAATCCATATCTCTGTTTAATATAATTTCAGATGTGGGAAAAATGTTGTATATTAATCTATCAAATAACAGTAAATCAATACCTATGTTTAAAGAGGGTTTTCATGTGGAGTTTTGACAGTGAATACATGTTCTTTCCCTATGTATCCTCTACTTTGACAATCCAGTGACTTATTTTCCTTGAAACTCCAAAGTCTCTGCCTCTCTGTATCATTCATCCATGTTAGTACTAGAGAATTCATCTAACAAATTTAACAGCTCTGTTACCTATGTTATTTTCCAATCATTAAGTAGCCTCTAGAAAGTCATATTCCACCCTTGTGATGACCATATTTCTTGTCTGCCACACTTAGGGTTAACACATCCTTTTTTTTCTCAATGTATTTTTTCTTTCATTGAAAGTGGATGAACTCTTTGAAATAGGCAATATATATTATTGGAAAGACTATACTGAAATTATGTCTATATGGTTTCATGTGTCTTGTTGATTTTTTTAGGCTCTTTGTTGCATTTCATATTTTCTTTTCTGTGAAGTGTATCTCATGTTCACATATTTCTTTCTTTGTTGTTGTAGGCTTTGATTCCAAATCTGTCGGTGGTGGTGCTTGTTATTGTTGTTGAAAGTGTCTCCAAACCTATTCTTTTGAAGGCTCTCTGTTGATTTCATTTGTAAGGTGCATTTTTTTTCTTTTTCTAAACCTTTCTTCTTTACTGATGTGTTTTTGAAAATATTCCAATTATTTGTCTCAATTTTAGTGGCCTTTTGTTTTGCTATGTTTTTCAATCTAGCTTTATTGGTCATTTTTAAGAGGCACTGTTGGTTGCGATCTTTTACTGTGTTTCATCGATTTTTGAAAAATGGTATGAGCATCATAAAATGTTGAACTATCACGCACTATAAAAGCTTTGATATGTTCAATATAGGTAGTAAAAGAGTGCACAACTATAACAAAATTTAAATGCTACAAAAATAAATAAATATAATATTTCACCTTTTTACTTAAGTATTTACTTACTCTTCTATTAATATAATCAGATTAGATTGTAGGACTTCTCTAACCTTTGTTTATAATTTTATAAATTTGTTGTGAACCTGCTTTGTATATTCAGTTCATAACCATCAACGTAGAAACTATTTGGTCTTTTATTATTGATGTTTAGAATATACCTGAAAAAATTATTATTTTGAAATATTTGGTCTTTTACAATTATATGTTGGATTTTCTTGAATTGCTAGTCTTTTATCATGTAATTTGGACTATTTGAATTTTTGTAACCTTTTTGTTACCATCTTGTGAATATTTATGCGTGTTTCTTGTTTAAGTGTAGATTAACTGTTTATTTCTTGATTTTTTGTTGTAATATGTATATAACTATATGCATTTATTGTGTATGAATCTATAACTCTAAAAGTAAATATCTAATTAGTACTATTTTGTTGTTATACTAATGTATTACTATATCTATTTTACATGCATGGAGATAATGGCACCTAATAAACAACGGATGGAACTCATTAACGATAGATGATGAGTCCGATATTTAAATTCATTTAGGGCTTATTTACAATGATTCAGTGTCCTCAAATACTTATTTTGTGCCAAGAACTGATGTAAAACCCTTGATTTCCAGGTATATGGATTGAGGAACAAAGCAAGGACACTAATTTACAAAAAGGAACAGAGTGAGCTAAAAGAACGAAGAAATACAAGCCTGGTGATCGCCAAGTCCATTTGGCGACTCGCCGAATGGCTATTTGACCGCCTAAATTTCCAGTGTGCCAAGCCCTGAAGGAAAGAATCAAGTTGGCGAGAGAAAGGTGTAGTCGGCGGATCGCAGCGTGGTTTCGCGATGCAGTGTTGGATCGCCTAAAGTCACAGACCTTGAGGATGCTGAAGACCAAGGCAAAAAGGTGATGAAATTGACCAAAGGGCGGATCGCTGAGTGGATAGGTAATCCCGACTTACTTTGCCGAGTGGCTATTCGCAGCACATTTTTGGCGACTATAAATACATTTTTGAACATTTAGTTTAGTATTGATTAATAACGTTTCAAAGACACTTCATCCAATTCTAAGCGTCAACGGTCGTTAATCAGTATAATAACCCAACTAAATGAGTTGGGGTTGAATCCCACAGGAAGTGGTACGTTCTTAAGATTCAATAGCAAAGTACGAATATGTTCAAGTCAATCATAGGAATAGATATTTATGATTGAAAACATAATTCAAATTAAGGGGTGACATAGGTGTCAAATAGGGGGGTTTTGGTTTTAACTATCAGCTACAACAACAACAAATAATACAAATTAACAAGTAATGAGATGGGTTCTTGGGATGTGATTGGATTATAGGCTAAGGTAGACAAATGGGTAATTGCAATTATTAGTAAATAGCTATAAATCAGTAAATAAGCTAGACTTTAGTGGGGATAAAATTTCTCTCGAACAATTTACCCCGAATCAAGTTGGTTTCTCTCGAACACCAACAAACAACAATTAAGAACAGCCTACGCTTTAGTCCATTCATTCTCTCGAGCTGAGTGTGTGGAAAAGGATTTAGGATTCACTCTCTCGAGCTGAACCCATGGCAACCCAATATCCACAGACCATCAATTCAGTAATCTTGATTTTAAAACCTCTCTCTTGAGCAAGCCAAAAACCAAAGGTAGAATTACATTTGCAATTACAACCCTTTAAATTAAACCATAATTACTGAATGAAATCACTTCTAAACAACATTTAAACTATCAATTAGCAATACCCATAAGCTAAATCAACCCATAATCACATAATCACATCCCAAGAATCCGGGTTTTAGCTAGACATCATAAAAAGATAGAAATCGTTACCAAATTATGTTTCCATCAACTGGGTAAGATTAATTTTATCTTTACAAAGGTCCAAATTGAAGAATCTCAAAGACCCACTTCCAATTTCTCAAAAATGGAAAACTTCAATTCTTCAAAGCTAAGGGAAATATTGTCTCAATACTCAGAGTTCCAATTCCAAACTAATAAAAATTTCTATATTATGAAAATTGATTAACAAAAGATGATTATAAATAATGTTTGAAAATGAATTTATAGTCTCCAAAAATATGATGCGAAGGGCCATTCGGCGAAGTAAGTCGGGATCGCCGATCTGCTCGGTGATCCGCCCTTTGGTCAGTTCTATCACCTTTTTGTTTTGGCCTTCGACATCCTCAAGTTCTCTAACTTTGGGCGATCCAATCACTGCATCGTGGAACCATTCTGTGACACACCGACTGCTCCTTTCTCTCACCGACTTGGTTTTCTCTTTCAGGGCTTGGCACACTGGAACTTTAGGCGAGGAAATAGCCACTCGGCGACTCGCCCAATGGATTAGGTGATCAACATACCATCTTTTCTTCGTTCTTTCAGCAGGCTTGTTCCTTTTTGCCCATTAGTGTCCATGCTTTATTCCTAAATCCAAATACCTGGAAATCAAGGATTCTACATCAGTTATTGGCACAAAATAAGCATTTGAGGACACTAAATCTATCCAAATAAATCCCTAAATGACTCAAAATCGTGGACTCATCAAGTATCAATTAGAAATTATTATTATTATTTATAATGAATTCTGAGTATTGAGACAAGTTTTTCTCTAGTATTTCCTAAGCTTTGAAGTATTGAAATTTTTCACTTTTGAGAAATTGGAAGTGGGTCTGTGAGATTCTTCGAATTGGACCATTTTAAGAACAAAATCAATCTTACCCAGTGGATGGAAACTCGATTTGGTAACGATTTTTATATTTTTATGATGTCTAGCTAAAACCCCAATTCTTGGGGTGTGATTATGGGCTGATTTAGTTTATGGGTATTACTAATTGTTAGTTTAAATGCTATTTAGAAGTGAGTTCAATCTTTAATTGTGGTTTAATTTAAGAATTGTCGTTGCAAATGCAGTTCTACCTTTGTGTTTTCGGCTTGCTCGAGAGAGAGGTTTTAAAACTAAGATTATTGATTGATGGTCAGTGTGTATTGGGTTGACATGGGTTCAGCTCGAGAGAGTGAATCCTAAACCCAATTCCACACTTTCAGCTCTAGAGAGTGAATGGACTAAGGTGTGGGATGGTCTTATTTTGCTTGCTTGTTGATGTTGGGGAGAAATCAACTTGATTCAGGGTAAATTGTTTGAGAGAAAATTTATTCCCTCTATGGCTTAGCTTACTCACTAATATTAAGCTATTTCCTAACAGTTGAAATTACCCATTTGTCTATATTAGTCTATAATCGAATCACATCCCAAGAACCCATCTCATTATTGTTATTTCGTATTGTTTGCTGCTGTTGTAGTTGATAATTAAAACCAAAACCCCCATTATTTGACATTCGTGTCACCCCCTGATTTGAATTATGTTTTTACTCGATAATGTCTATTCTTATGACTGATTTGACCATTTTCATACTTTCTTATTGAATCTTAAACACGTACCACTCCATGTGGGATTCGACCCTAACCCATTTAGTTGGGTTACATACTGATTAACAATTGTTGGCGCTTATAATTGGATAAAGTGTCTTTGATAGCGTTATTCAATCAAAATGGCTCCACTGCCGGGGAGTGGTGTTGGTTTAGATTCTTTTGGTGAAGTTGAATTTTGTTCTTCTTAGTCATAGTTGAATCTACTTATTTTTAGTTTTGGTTTTTGTGTTGCTGTTTGAAACAGAGGATATGAGTGTCAACATAAACAATAGTAGCCAAGTGGCCGGGCCACCAAGATGGCATCGGAAATCTCAATGATGTCCATGAGCTGAATGTCAATGACCCAAATCTTATGGGTGGAATTGGTGCCATTCGCTTGCCTCCGGCTAAAGGGAACGCTGTGTTCCACATTACGAGCACCATGTTACAACTCTTACAATTGAAATGGTTGTTTGGTGGGTTGGCTCATAAGGATCCCCATGAGCATATAAGGAACTTTGTCGACGTGTGCAGGCCGCTCTCCGTTAAGAACATCTCTCAAGAGTCGGTCCGGTTGAGGTTATTCCCATTTTCTCTAATGGGAGAAGCGTGCAAGTGGTTGGATGAATTGCCAAGGGACTCCATCACTTCATGGGAAGAGCTTGTCACCGCATTTCAAGTGCGATTTTTCCCTCCCTCGAAGATGATGACTCTTCGGTAAAGTATCCAGAGCTTCAAGCATTTGGAGGGTGAGCCAATTCATGAGACTTGGCTAAGATTCAAAAAGTTGGTGCTACAATGCCCAACTCATGGTTTGCCCGACAATGTTTTGCGGCAATACTTCTACCGAAGCCTTGATTCTGTAAATAAGGGAGTAGCTGACCAACTTTCTCCGGGAGGTTTGATGCAACAACCTTACATTATAGCAGTCCACCTCTTGGATGGTATGACCACAATTAACTGGGCATGGTACACCCGCGAAGATCAGGTCGCCCCTCTCACTTTTAAATTGACAAAGGAGCAGCTTGAGAAAGACCAAGAGAGTGACCAAAATATGGAAAAGATCATGACCCAACTTGACATCTTGTCCAAAAATGTCATGGGAGCTGGTGCTAGAAGTGTCAATATTGTGGGTGTTGGGTGTGTCAATCCTGATGAGGCCATGTTTGAAGCGTTGTATTACGAAGAGGTGAACTTCCTAGCAAACCAAAGAGGTGGTTATCGTGCAAACTACCAAAGGCAAGGTGGTAACCAAGGTTGGAACAGGGATGAAGGCTGGAGAGATTGTGATAGAGAGTGGAGGGATCGTAACCCCACTTGGAAGGAAAGAGACAGGGAGAAGGACAGGTACATTCCTCCCAACGAGCATCAAAAGCCAAAGGATTCTGAGGGTGGTCATTATGAGGATATGCTCTCTCGTATCCTCAACAAGGTTGAGTGGTCCGATAAAATTTTGAAAGAAATTAAGGAAGATGTATCGACCCTTAGCTAGACGGTTACTTCTCACTCCGTCTCTATCAAACAGTTGGAGACCCAAATGGGTAAGATTTCATCTTATTTAAACCCGAGACAACAAGGTGGGGTTGCCTAGTGACACTATGACCAACCCTAAGAATGAGGTTTGAGCGAGGACTTGCATCGTGCCACGATGTTAACTAAGGCACTGCTTTGGAGGCAACCTAAGTTTCATTTGCTTTCTTTTTTATTTTGAAATAATCGTGTGTTGGTTTTGTAAGTTGAAGGGTGGAGTGTGTTAGAAAAATTGCAGGTGAGTGAGCAAAAGGCCTAGTCGGCGACTCGCCGAAGAGGTCGGCGAGCCCGACTTGGACCGCCATTGGACTCAAGAAATTTTAAGGTTGAAGTCAGTAAAACTTGGCGGGCCCAGGGACAAGTTGGCAAATCACCGAACAGGTCGGCGATCACGATTTTGTCCGCCATTTGGACCCCACATTAATTGGAGATCTTATAAAACTCGGTGAGGTAAGTCCCTACTTGGCGTGTCACCAAGCGGGTCGGCGAGCACAATTAATGTCGCCGAAAGGGTAAGAACTGGACGGTTTTTAAAGGCCAAAGGTTTAAATTTTAAACTCTTTCACATTCCCTTACTTTTTATCTTCCCAAAATCACACCCACACTGTATTTTCCCGTATTTTCATGGTTTTACCACTTCTTAGTCGTCGATTGTGTGTTCAGAGTTGGAATGCTTTGCCACCTAGCTTTTCAAAGTATATACTGGGCATAAAAGTTGGTTTTTCAAACCCCAAACTTATATTTAGCGGTTTTTACTCATTTTCAATTGTTTTTATCTTAGTGATGTGTGTTGGGTCTCTCTGAATCGTAATTGTGTGCTTGTGTGCCTGTTTTAATTTGAATATCGTGCCTAAATTGCCTATATTGTTGATTTCTTGATTTTTGGTCTTTAAAATTGATCAAAATTATTGGGTTGTGCTAATTTGTTGTTGGGTCTAGTCCGGTGAAGTCTGATTAACCTGCATTTTTGCCAAATGACGTGCTTTGCCCAATTATGGAGTTGTTGACATCATTCTTAAGGGCTTAAGCCGTTAAATGGCCAAATTTGGCCAAATCGAGAGAAGTCCGAGTATCCCGGAGGCATGGGTAAGATGGGTCTTAGTCTAATTGAACTAGTGTGTGGTTTAAGATTGTTTTCGGGGTCTGCGGGGTTGATTTTGGAAGTTGGGGTAGAAAGTAGGCAGTTGGACAGTTTGGCGAGCTGGGTCGAGCTCGTCGAACTACTCGGCGGTTCACCGAATCCCTCTTTGATCACCTTTAATTTCGTGAAATGTTAAGTTTTGGTTCTGTAACTGTCAGCGCGAAGCCTGAGTTTGCCGAGTGCACTTAGCGACTCGTTGAAAGTCTTCTTTGATCACCCTTTCTGCTCCCCTAACCCTTTAAATACATTGTATCTTTCGGCGGGCTGGTCTTTGCTCACCCAATGATGTCGGCAATTCACCGAAAGGCCTTTCCCATCGCCGACATGCCAATTTTTCTGAGAATTTTTTAGCCAATTCTTTCGGCGAGCCCGATCTGGCTCTCCAAAGTGATTCAGCGCCTCGCTGATCGATTCGGCTAGTCTGTCTGCAAATTTTCTTGAAATGAATCTAACTCTTTTTGGTGTTCTTGTAGATATGGATAGAACCAACCTCGACATACCGCCCCATAAAAGAGCACGGGGCATAGTGATAAATGAAGGGGGAGCGAATCCTCCTAAAAAGGGAATGACAGAGTTTCCAAAGGGAAGCAAGGGCAAGGGTAAGAGGCCCGCGATTGAGGTTCCGGAGCACAACTCCGGCAGCGAGGGAGAGTCCTTTGACTCCCAAGCTGCATTCTCCAAGCCGGATGATAACCAACCACTGCGTCCAGGCAAGCGAAGATCCGTGCTAGGTCTCGTCCTGACTCATCGAGAACTCCGGCAGCCACCCCTCCTACAATAGATACAGTGCCAGCTCCGACACCACTTATTTCTTATCCCTGGCTACTCAACAGATTAAAAGCTGATGGATTGAGGGCAATTCTAGAGGAGAAGCTGCTATCCACAGAGGGCTTATTGGGTAGATATTCCACTGTGAGGGATACCCTCCAGTTTCACCGGTTCGAGCAATTCACCAGGCCCCAAGGCTCCTATATTCCTACATGGGTCTTGAGTTCTACATAGCATACGGTGACTTGGTACCCAAAGGCAAGAAGAAGGCCTGTGCTTTCAGACCAGTGAAGTCTGTCATAGCCTGAGGGACGAAAGTAGGGTGCAATAGTGATTACATTAATACTGTACTCGACAGGGCTCTAGGTTCTACACTTGCATATAAGGGATTGCCTACAACACAGTCCCTGGATGACATAAAGGGATGGCTTGCACCCTTGATTTCTCATACCACCCCAAGGTGGATCGACGCAGGAGCTCCCATCGAGAAGAAGGATTTGAATATTGCCGCCCGGTACTAGTTTGGGTTCATTAGCAGCTCGATTATGCCCTCACATAATGAGTCCATCCTTCGCCACTCAAAGGCGGCCTGTCTTGGATCCATCATATCCAGGAAAACGATCAACATGGGACTCATCCTTGAGCAAGAGATGGCCATAAGGGCCAAGCAGCAGCAAACGTCCCTTCCATTCCCAGTTTTGATTACGGAGCGGTACTGACGTGCTCAAGTTCCTCGTGATGAGACGAGAGATTTTGAGGTCACTCCTACATCCTCCACTGATATCCGGCGTATAGAGGCCGAGTACACTCGGGAGGAGGCAGACAGGAGGAAAGCAGCTTCGGTGGACACAATCCCGGAGATTGATGTAGAGACGATTCGTACAGAGGCACCTTTGCCTACTCCAGCCTCTGGGCCTTCAGGTAAACCTGCTCCCACTTTTTCTTCCCAGGCTCCCGGTGCTTCTGCCACTTCCCAGCCCACCAGAATTACTCAGGCCATGATCCTAAATATGGGGAACTTAGCCATTCTACCGATATAAGGGCTACTCATTTGGAGGCAGCGGTACCATGAATGATCGAGAGTGCTATCCTAGCTACACTGACACCCCTACGAGCATCTATTGACACTGTTACAACGAGAGTTGAGACTTGTGAGAGTAGATAGGGGGAGTCGTCAGAGGTGACTACTTTGAAAGCTGAGGTTTCTAGTTTGAGGAATGATGTGGACTACTTGAAGTCCACATACTTCACTTCATTTCGAGAGGCAATTGATTGGGTGAAAGCCCCGGCCAGTTATGAGATTCCTCTGTTCACCACCAGAGATATGCCGATGGATGATGTGGCAGCCGATGAGTCAGAGGTAGAGACCGGCGAGGAGCTGATAGAGGTGTGAGAAAAAACCATATATAGAGACCTGCCAGATCTGGAGGAGATAATCAGACATCGCTGACCGAAACGTCCATGGCAGGCTCTAGTGGATTGAGTGCTGCTGCTGCAACATCGGGAACTGATACCCCGACAGATGGAGTGACTGTGTAGACAGGATTTTCTTTACCTCCCTCTCTGTCACTTTTATTGATTTTAGTGTTATATTGCATTTAAGGACAAATTTCTTTTTTTTGTGGTGGGGTGAGGTATTTCCATACCCACCTCTTGTGATTATTACTTTTTTATATATATATTGGGTTTTGTGCTGTAAATTGTGTTTTAGCACTGTGTTTTGGATGTTTGAGCTTGTGGCTCTATGTTTTAATTGCAAATGGTTTTTGGACCCTTCTAAAAAAATATTTGCCACCTCTTGATTGTGTTTAATTGTGGTTGTTCTTGTGCAAATTTGAGTGTCGGTTATGATCAATACCGATGACTTGAATAGTGCTCTCAATCGAACAAAAATGAATGTGTTGCTACGATGAGGCCAAATGAAGTTACAAAGAAAATATGTGAACTTTTTGCATTTCGTTGTGACTTGCCGGTTATTGAATGAGTCTCTTGTGATGAACATTGCACACTAGCAAAAGTGTGGACTCTTGCTTGATATTAGTGCCAATGCCTTGTGTGATGAGCTTACCATGAACCTTGTGTGATGACACCTAGAATTTCCCCATTGGTCCGATTGGCTAAGTGATGCAAGCTCTTGAAATGATCTTAGGCAACAATCTTAAAGAGTGAAACAATTTGACATTATACCTCTTTTGTGGCCTACCTTGTGAGTGTGTGAACTTTACTTGAACACCCTTTGAGCCTTATCCTTTTCTTGGAAGAAACTTGAGCAAATGAGACCTCTCCTTATCCATTCACCCATAATCCTCATGAAATGTGGTTTGTTTGAATAACCAACTTAGGCCAAAAGCCTAAGTTGGGGGTGCGGTGAAAGGAGAAGTAAATCAAGAAGTGCAAAGAAGTCCCCCTTTGATCCATGGTTGTGAAAAAGATGTAACCCCTCCTTACAAAAAAAAAGATGAAAAAGAAAAAGAACGAAAAAAAGTTGAAAAATAAAGTTGTGAAAGTGCAAAAGAAATGAGGTGTCCGGTAATCCATGAGAAGTGAATACAGGGGTAACTTTTGAGCATGGGTGAAAATGTTGAAGAAAAGGAAAGAAAGTGTTGTTCATACCACATTTAATGAGGATAGAATCCATTGAGCCTAAATGACCATACCTTTGCACTCAGCCCCGTTACAAGACATGAAAAGACCTTTTTAATCTTGAGTGAGATGAAGCGAGTGTTGATTGGAAAATAAGGGCAAACCTATGGGTGAAGTCATGCATGTGTTCATCTTTATGAGTGTGAGAGTTGTATGTGATTCCGGAGCTCTAAAATTGTTGAAGAATAGTGTGTGAACATGGAATCATTCTTTGTGTAAGGGAATTTGAGTACCTTTGTTAAGCTTGAACTTGCATTTGAAGCAAGTATTGTGAACTTGAGAGTCTTTGATAATGGTGAGTCATAACTTGAATCTTTGAGTGCACAATTGATCCTTGGATGAGTAAGTTGAGTCTTGTTGTGTGCATTCATGATTGGGTCATGTGTAACACTGTTTGAGACATCCTTTTTGAACTACTGAACTTGAGTTTTACTTGAGGACAAGCAATAGTATAAGTTGGGGGTGTTGATGAGTCTGAGATTTGGACTCATTTAGGGCTTATTTATAATGATTTAGTGTCCGCAAATGCTTAATTTGTGTCAATAACTGATGTAAAACCCTTTATTTCCAGGTATATGGATTGAGGAAAAAAGCAAGGACACTAATTTGCAAAAAGTAACAAAGCGAGCTAAAAGAACGAAGAAATACAAGCCTGGTAATCGCCAAGTCCATTTGGCGACTCACCGAATGGCTATTTGACCGCCTAAAATTCCAGTGTGCCAAGCCCTGAAGGAAAGAACCAAGTTGGTGAGAGAAAGGAGCAGTCGATGGATAGCCGAGTGGTTCCGCGATGCAGTGTTGGATCGCCTAAAGTTACAGACCTTGAGGATGCTGAAGACCAAGGCAAAAAGGCGATGAAATTGACCAAAGGGAGGATCGCCGAGTGGATCGGTGATCCCGACTTATTTCACCGAGTGGCTATTCGCAACACATTTTTGGCGACTATAAATACATTTTTGAACATTTAGCTTAGTATCAATTAGCAATTATTATTATTATTCATATTGAATTCTCAGTATTGAGACAAGTTTTTTTCTAGTTTTTCCTACTTTGAAGAATTGAAGTTTTTCACATTTGAGAAATTGGAAGTGGGTCTTTGAGATTGTTCGAATCGGACCATTGTAAGAATGAAATCAATCTTCCCCAGTGGATGGAAACTCAATTTGGTAACAATTTTTATCTTTTTATGATATCTAGCTAAAACCCCAATTCTTGGGATGTGATTATGTGATTATGGGTTGATTTAATTTATGGGTATTGCTAATTGTTAGTTTAAATGTTGTTTAGAAGTGAGTTCAATCTTTACTTGTGGTTTAATTTAAAAATTGTAGTTGCAAATGCAGTTCTACCTTTGTGTTTTTGGCTTGCTCGAGAGAGAGGTTTTAAAACTAAGATTATGAATTGATGGTAAGTGGGTATTGGGTTGACATGGGTTCAACTCGAGAGAGTGAATCCTAAACCCAATTCCACACTTTCAGCTCGAGAGCGTGAATGGACTAAGGTGTGGGCTGGTCTTAGTTTGCTTGCTTGTTGATGTTGAGAGAAATCAACTTGATTCGGGATAAATTGTTCGAGAGAAAATTTATTCCCTCTATGGCTTAGCTTACTCACTAATATTCAACTATTTCCTAAAAGTTGCACTTACTCTTTTGTCTATATTAGTCTATAATCGAATCACATCCCAAGAACCCGTCTCATTTTTGTTATTTCATATTATTTGCTGCTGTTGTGGTTGATAATTAAAATCAAAACCCCCCTTATTTGATATTCGTGTCACCCCCTGATTTGAATTATGGGTTTACTCAATAATGTCTATTCCTATGACTGATTTGATCATGTTCACACTTTCCTATTGAATCTTAAACACGTACCGCTCCATGTGGGATTCGACCCCAACTCATTTAGTTGGGTTATATACTGATTAACGATCATTGACGCTTAGAATTGGATGAAATGTCTTTGATAGAATTATTCAATCGATAGACTTACTATTGCTTAAATAGATGGAGTGGAGACTTTCTTGGATTATGCTTTTACAAAATTAGGATAACTGCAGTTGATACGTTGTCCATGTATTAAATGAGGTAATGCAACTTCTAGAACACGTGTTATAGTTAGGTCACATTTAATAGTACATGGGATAATACCAAGTTATACTCTTTGGTATCACCATAGGGAGATATCAGGTGAAGAACAATCAATTTAAAAAAATATATATGATAATGACATTGGAGAGGATGATGGTGAGGATGAGATAGATGGTTTGCAGAGAGATTTGTACCCCGATTTTAATGGAGATAATATGCATAATAGTGGTGGTGATTTGCTGCATGAGGAACCAAATGATGAAGCAAAAAGATTTTACAGGCTACTGAAAGATCTTGATCTACCATTATATGAAAGTGCAAAAGTTTCTAAGCTTTCTACTTTGGTTAAATTGCTTCACCATAAAAGTATTGGTCATTGGAATAATGAGTCATTTACGATGTTGTTGAAGTTTTTGAAAGATGATTTATTGATGGATGTAACAAACTTTCCGGATTCATATTATGAGGCAAAGAAGGTAATTCGAGATCTTGGGCTTTCTTATAAGAAGATTGATGCATGTAAGAATGAACAAACCGGGACCAAACTTCTGTACTCACTACACCTCTCAAGGTGAGAATTCCAAGCCAACCCATATCATGAACATCAAAACTCTCAACGACTTTTCCATCTAAGCACATTATCTCCCCCTTGGGAGTTAGCCTAAACAGAAGACTTGAAGAAAGAGATTCAAGACAAGAACAATAGATAATATTTTGTATTATTCCTTTTAGTCTTATCATTTTCAATGTAATAATAGAAGCCCACGAACCGTAATCTCGACGGGACATCACTCGACTATCCAACTCATTTTCCGTCTTTATACCCACTCAAACTACACGTGACCTGATTCTCTTATAACCCGAGATATGTAGGCTTCCCTAGCTTGCATGTTATATTGGAAGGATGATAATTGTCTTTAATCTTGCAAAGTTTGTGGTGCATCTAGATGGAAGGATGGTAAACATAGTGGGGAAACAAAATTGAAAAAAGCAAAAAGGATACCATGCAATATTTTACGTTATTTTCCTCTAAAGCAAAGGCTTCAAATATTATTTATGTGCTCAAAGACATCTCCTTTGATGTCATGGCATCATGACAAAAGAGTTGATGATGGAATAATGAGGCATTCAGTTGATTCAATGGCATGGAAAAAATTTGATGAGCTTCACCCATCTTTTGCTGCTGAGCCTCGTAATGTACGACTTAGACTTGCTAGTGATGGTTTCCAACCATTTGGAATGTCGAAAACTCCGTACAACATTTGGCCCGTGGTACTTATTCCCTATAATTTGCCACCTTGGCTTTGCATGAAGCAAGAGAACTTTATTTCGTCAATGCTTATACATGGCCCTGAGAGTGCTGGTGATGCAATTGATGTCTATCTGCAACCTTTGATAGAGGAGTTGAATGAATTATAGGAAATTGGAGTCCAGACATACGATGCATCAACTAGAAAGAATTTTACGTTACATGCATCTTTGTTGTGGACCATTAATGATTTTCCAACATATGCAAATTTGTCTGGATGGAGTACAAAAGGAAAATTGGCTTGCCCATATTGCAATAAAAAAACACACTCTACAAGGCTAATAAATGGCCAAAACAGTGTTATGTGGGCCATACACGCTATCTTCCTCTTAATCACAAATGGAGAAATGATAAAGCGTCATTTGATAACACTATTGAGCACAGGCTACCACCTGAAATGTTGTCCGGTGATGATATACTTGATCACATTGCTGATTTAGATGGGTTGCCATTAACAAAGGATCCACATAAGAAGATTAAAATATCACACAAGAAAAGGGATGATAATTGGAATAAGAAGAGTATATTCTTTGATCTTCCATATTGGGAAACCTTATTGTTGCAACATAATCTTGATGTGATGCACATTGAAAAGAATATATGTGACAGTATTTTGGGGACAATCTTAGATGTCAAAGATAAAACAAAAGACACCTTGAGTACTCAGTTGGCTATACAACAAATGAAAATACAAAAAGAATTGCATCCAATACAAAATGGAGATAAGTATGAGTTGCCAGCATCATCTTACACATTATCTGATGAAGATAAGCAAAAGTTTTTCAAATTTTTGAAGAATTTAAAGGTCCCATATGGATTTTCCTCAAATGTTTTTCAATGTGTCAACCTTAAGGATAAAAAAATTTCAGTATTAAAAAGTCATGATTGTCATATAATTCTACAACATTTACTCCCTCTTGCCATGCGTGGTATGCTTTGCAAATCCGTGTCTGAACCACTTATTGATTTGTCTATTTTTTTTCTAAGTGCTTGGAGCAAAATGTTTGAGCGTAGAGGAGTTGGAACAAATAGAAGCTCAAATACCAAAAACATTGTGCAAGTTAGAAAAGGTGTTCCCTCCTGCATTTTTTAATGTCATGGTGCACTTGTCTATTCATCTACATGATGAAGCTAAGATTGCCGGACCAATTCAATATCGATGGATGTATCCAATAGAGAGAAACCTACATTTTTTGAAGTGTTTTATTGGTAATATGGCTTACCCTTAAGGTTCGATTGCAGAGGGATATTTAGCAGTTGAATGTATGACTTTATGTTCAAGGTATTTGAATACAATAAAGACAAAGTTAAATTGTCTAGAGAGAAATTATGATGGTGGTGTAATTGAATCTGAGGGTGGTTTGACAATATTTTGTGAACCTGGAAAAAGTTCAAAGGGTAGCACACCAAACAAACTTCAGTCAAACGATATGGAGGACACACATTTTTATATTTTGAAGAACTGTGATGAAATTCAATCCATTCTCGAGGAAGTATTGATTTAATCTAATAATTTATTTATACCTTGTCTATATGTTAAATTCAAAATAACATGTAAAACTTCAATTCTTGGTTAGAGAATTTTCACAAATTTATAGTGAGACCTCTCAACAAAGTTCAGATGTGGAGTGGAATAGAAAATTAATTAGTTGGTTACAAAAAAAAGGTGAGTAGAAATTAGTCAGTTTTCTTAAATCAAGTATGCAATTAAATATTGTTTTCTAAAAACCTATTTGATGTTGTTATGTTTCAGGATTATACAAACATGATGATAGTAAGAGAATGGAAGATTTGCTATCTTTATCATGTGACCCTATGCCATATGTCACAAGATTCAAAGGCCATATTGTTAATGGAGATATGTTTCATGTGAAAGAGTATAATCAATATTTGAAAACTCAAAATTGTGGAGTGGTTGTAGTAGGTGAGACCGGTGAAGAACAAAACCATATGAATTACTATGACGAGTTAACCGAGGTTCTTGAATTACAATTTGTTGGGGGAATAAGAGTAATTTTATTCCGATGTATGTGGTTTGATGTGTATGATCAAAAGAGGGGAGTTAAAATTGATGAATATGGCTTTGTAAGTGTTAACCGTCGGTGATATTAGAAAATAAATGAGTCATTTGTATTAGCTAGCCAAGCATCACAAGTATTTTATGATATCGATCATTCCAATAAAGGTTGGCACATAGTGCAAAAGGTTCAATCTCGTGATTCTTTTGATAATTTGGAAAAAAAGGATGATGACTTAGAAGAGTTAGATATATAACTCTACACAAGTGAATAGAAAAAGAACTCATAAAGGTTTGGAGCTTTGTCATGCTTTCTTTTACTTATTAATTTTTTTATGGTAATGATTTTTTATAGTATTTCTATAAAAATTTGTTTGATGCACTTGGTCTTTAATGTTACCTTGATCTTACTGTAGTAGTAACGGTTCATGCAAGGAACCTATGTTACATGTACATGTGTCTCTTTTCTGAATGCGTTTTCAATTCACATTTCTTCTTATGAAAAACTTCCTAACCTATTTGAACTTTTGTTTGGAAGACTTTTCTCTTCTTTTTTTTTTTTATTTTTTTTTTATATTATCTAGGTTGACATGAATCCCTCAAAAACTCTGAAGTATGAAATGGGACAAGCTTAAAAATTTCCCAAGCATGAACTCATTCAGCTAGGTGCCTTAGCAAAGAGACTAGGTCAAAGTTTGAAAATTATGAGCACTATCAGAGTTAATGCTGAACAAAGGACTCCGATTGCCAAAAATAGAAGTTACTATTCAACAACTTCTAAGTTGAATAAGCTAGCATATAATAGTTTCCATGTGCATCCTTTTTTTGAGGAAAAGGAAGACAATGCTCCCCTCCATCAAGAAGCTGAAATAAATCAATACACTTTGACCAGTGATGCAAGGGGTCAGGGACAAAGCTTAAGGATTAATGCTGAAAAAAGGACTATGATTGGCGAAACTAGAAATACTAAAACAACTTCTAGTCGAAACAAGCCAGCAAAGAAAAGTATCCCTGTGCCTCCTGATTTTAATCCAATGGAAGACAATGACGCCCTCTTTCTAGAAGCAGAAGTGACTCGAGATACTCAAAGAAGTGATCATTTGCAAAATAGTTAGTCTGGTTAATCTTTTTTATCAAGAAATTTTGCTTAGGTTTTTCTACTTAATCTCCTTTGTGTTCTTTTTGTTACTAATGGAAATAAACTTCCTATTTTGGTCGACTTCCATCAAAACTTGCAGGTCCATTTGAATTTGATAAGTCCAAAAAAGTGATTGAAGTGCCTCAAGTTGCCCAAAGAAGTGATACTACTATTTTATTTTATTTGTGCAACTTCTTTTTGTTAGTTGAATTGAAGTCTTGATTTTTTTTTACTTGCACTTAAATTTGCAAGTCCGTTTGAATCTAGAAAAGCAAAAAAAGTTGTTGGAGTGGCTCAAGGTTCTAAGGGAAATCAAACTAATAATTATTTTCTTGTTGTTAGCTATAAAGCAGCAAAAAACATTATATATGACTCGCTTCCCTAGGAAGATATGTTAGCATTTGACTAGCATTTTTAGGAACAAGGACCTTCGAGATAAGGGCAATATTAGTAGTTATTTGTCTCAGTAACATCTTTCTTAGATGTTTTCCATTCCTCTTTCTATATCACATTTTGTTTTTTGGCAACTTAAGGCTTGATCTCTTGCAATAGGCACTAACATTAATGTCAATCTTATATTAAACGATAATGTTGTTATATCTCATGGTGAAAGAATAAATAACTTTTAGAACCTTGAAAATAAATAAGTATTATTTGGGGAGCCTGGTTTATATTTCTCAATTACAAATTAAAATGTTTCACATGAGAGTGCATTTAAATTATAGTCCTCTTATACTCATTCTATCCTTGTGGAGTGGATGCAGTTGTGCTGTGGAATCACATGGATAAAAGAAATATTGTTGTGGGGATTCTCACATTTGTTCTGCCTGCTTTGTCTAGTTGTCCCTTGGTTTGGAACTGTGGATTGGTACCTCTCAAAGGCGAAAAACAATTTAGTGACCTGATAGCATGGTATTTTGGATATTCTATATTACAATCTTATAGAGACCAAACCATTGTATACATTAATAATTTCAGAACTTGACACCTAAAACATAACTACTGGATCATTCTCCAGATTCTTTTGATTATTTAGCGCTAATGATCAATTTATATCAAAGAGCATAGTTGACTTACTTTAAACTTTGCAGGAAAAAATGACTGAAGTGTATCGAGATGTTCAGAGAAGTGATACTAGTATATGTTACTTTCTTTTGTGTAATTCTTTGTTGTTGTTAGTTGGCTTGAAGTTTTATTTTGTTTTAATATTATAATTTGCATGTCTATTAAAGTCTAAAAAGGCAAAAAAAGTGATTGAAGTGACTGAAGATGCTACGAGAAATGAAACTAGTATGTATTTTCTTCCGTGTGATATTTTCTTTTCTTGATGTTACTGGTAAAATAGCTGAAAAGTTATTTTTCCTACGTATTTGACATCTGATTCTTCATTATATTTTTTTCACTAGTCCTAACCATATTAACCTCCACCGATTCTTGATTCATCAATTGTGATTTTCTGAATGAAAGTTTCTAAAAATTGAAAGTCACTAATTTGGGATCTTAAGCTTTCCAATATTTATTCAACTGCTAGTTGCCCCTTTATGTATCACATTTTTTTTGCAACTTGATGCCTTATCTCTTGCAATGGGCAATGTTCTGCCTTTTTTGTCTAGTTGTCACTTGGTTTGGAACTGTGGATGGGTACTTGTCGAAAACCAAATAAAATGTTATTTTGCATATTTCGTCTTATAGATCTAAAAAGACCAGACCATTGTATACAGTAATAATTTCAAAAGTTGACACCTAAAACTTTACTGGAGTATTCTCCAGATTCTTTTGATGGTTTAGCACTAAAGATCAAATTTATATCAAAGAGCATAGTTGATTTACTTTAAATTTTGCAGGTCCATGTGAATATGATAGGACAACCAAGGTGAGGGGAACAAACATTTGTAAGAAAGTTTTGCGATTAAGAACTGGAGAAAAGTTAAAAGTCACTGTCTATCAAAATCGAGTCGTTGGGCCGAATCACACCTCATTTACGAGACACTTGGGTTTTCTAGTTCGTGATCATAATATGTGCCCATTGTGGGTACACTCATGGATGGATATCGAAGAGCATAAGCTTGAGCATATGTGGGCAGATGTTACAGTAAGAATTACAACATTACTCTCTTTTATTTTTGTTGACTTGATACCGCTGCTACTGTAACAACAATATTTTTCCATCTTCTTCTTGCGTTTATTTAGAGTATACTATGGTGTTGCCTTTGTTTAGACCTTATTATGGTCTTTGTTTAATAATAGCTATTACCAAAACAAACAAAAAATTCCCCTCCTGAGTCTTACTATTCACTTTCTATTTAGTCTCCTAAATGTAATCTGATACCTCGCGGCACCCATTGTGTTTGCAGAATAGATACTCTAGCTCTCATCTCTGTTTTATCTGTACAATTGCAAAACTTGTATTCACAGTTATGCCCCTAATATCTTCCAATTCCTGGTTTTCCATGTGTTGTAAATCATTACACCTCATATTGTCACCTAGACTTCCTGTTGTGTTTGCTTCCATTTCCTTCTTCTACACAATTTCAAACTTTGTGGGACATCCTTCTAAATCATTTGTACCTCTGTCTAGTTAGCCAAAATATGTTGTAATCCATTCACACTTTGTGTTGAGGAATTTCTACTACCCATGTTAAACATAGACAACAATTTGCATCTTGCACCTGCATGTTCAGTCTCATCATTCGAGTCTTTGTAAGAAGCTTGTTCTAGTATGCCAACCAGAGGATATATTTAATTATGTTATGGTTGCATAACTTTTGTCCAAGTAAGATATGCTTCCCAAAGACTGGTCTGGACCCCTATAACTCCTGGTGGCTGATTACGTACGTTTCACTCTTTGTCAACTTGTACTTTCTCTTTTGGTACTAATCAACCATCCCACTTTTTAGAGACGTTAACTTTCTCCAGTACCAACAACAATCTGTATTTGGTATGTGATCTCATATATTACCATATTACTTCATATACACTGCATATGCCCATGTTACCCACATGATGTCTAGCTATCCTGAAACCTTTCATATAGTAGTTTGCCAACAAAAGCTTCATTCCATTTCATACATCCCTTAACTTTTAATCCTCAAAAATTATCTTTGGCCCACCTTATCCCAAGCAATCAAAGGTGTCTTTCTCTGATCTGCAGTACCTCCCCATATAAAGTTCTTACATAGTTGACATGTAAGATCAACCATTCAATCTATTAATCGAGAACATTAACTTTCAATCAAAGGTGTCTTTCTATGATTCTTATGATATTTTTCTCTATTTCAGGAAAAGTTTGAATGTGATAACATGAATGATCAAAGAGATAATGTGTTTGCAACATATGAGAAAGCTTTGGAACAATTAGAGAGGATCGTTGCACAAGAATATGAAATCCAAGTCATTGCACAAGGTTCTAAAGGATGTGACGATAGGAGTAGACAAGAGTTATTGGGAATGGTTGGTCAAGGAACATTTTTTATCTGATAAGTTTTAGGTATGATTGCATAGCTATTGATTAATATCATTTTATTTCCAAGTCACATATGATTACTGTTTTGGAATAGTACTTTTGATTAAATAATTTCATTTGTGATCAAGAGGATGCAAAGTAGTTACAAAAGTTAATTTAAGAATAAAAATATAATCATTAAACAAGCTTGTGATAATTTCAGCTTGTGTTGTTAATGCAGGAATCAAGTAAAAGAAATACTATCAACAGGTTTAAGTTGTGTATGCCTCATCGTACGGGTAGCAAGCCTATAAGAGAGATTATTTACGAACTGGTAAATAAATCATGAAACCCTACAAGGAATCCTCCTTTTTGTATAAAAGATCTTATAGTACTTGCTTTTTATTGCTAAGGGAGGCAAAGATGGTAATCCACCAAACATGGCAACTATCTTCTTTGAGACTCATAAAAAGGGAAATGAGCTTGTCGAACCAGAAACCAATGAAAAATATGTATGTTTATCGATAAATTTCATTTAACATTTTCTCTCTGGTTTGATTCATTGAAATATTTTAAACATTCTTGTATTTTATAGGCTGAAATTTAAGAACTTGTGCAATCTGAACTGTCTCTTACTAATATTGAGGTAGTGGAACAGTGCTTTGGACCTCAATGCAAAAGTCATGCAGTTGGATTTGGTGGTGGGATATCCACTAAGGAGTTGAAAGGTGGTAGTACTTCTAAGGCTGCGTTGTTGGAAGAACTGAAAACAACTCAAAAAGTAAAGGAATCACTACAAAAGCGTATTGATATTCTAGAGAGTAAATATGATAGCCTTGAAGGTATAGTGGTTCGTCAACATCCATCACCTCCATTACCTCAACCAGGCTAGCAAATTTTTCATTAGTTATTCCATGATGTGTATTTTTCAATGAATTTAGTGATGTCATTATTAAAAAATGCTCATCTTTGATAAGGGCTTTGCTAATGCATGCAGTGGTCTGTCTTTCTAAGATAAGTTGATTTTAGAGGGTAGACAATCTTTAGTTGTACTACTTTCCATGATGAACGAGACTACATGCTTATAGAATTATGCATATCTCTATTTTAATCAGGATGTATTCCTTTGTTCTGAACTGAGTTCCTTTCCTGCATGTTCACCTTAGTATTTGTGTTGCGTGTTAAATCCATACTGTGTTATAGTTTTAGAATAATGATCTCTAAACTTGTTGAACTTTCTGAATTGTGTCAATGCGAAAGATGTTTATCTCATTTTAGTCTATCTCCATAATAAGGTTCACAATAACATGTATAGAACAACTTTTATTTACAGAAGAAGTGGTCTAAGGTACATAATACTACTTTCATCGATACATTTCTTGTTGGATGTTTGTTTCTTGGTAATCAGAATATTTTTTGATTTGAAGGGATTTTTCCTTCATAACCAAACTATTTAGTACAAACAAAGCAGTGATGGCCTAACTGCTATATATCATTCTAGCCTATCTATATTACTACTCACTATGGCATACAAAGTAAGAATAATTTTATGTTTATTACAATGTAAAAGTGCCTAGGGATACAAATTTAGATTTTGAAGTACAGGCAACCAGTTTGCCTTTTGCTAGCCGCGGAGACGAATATGCATCACGACCTCCCTCAAGACCATGTCTGGGCACATTCTTTCCTTTCTGAGTCTGATTTTGTTCCTTCTCTCCATATAACATAGACTAGCATGACAAACACACTAGTAGAAATTTCGGTTCGTCCTTCACTCTTTTTGCAATATAACTGATCCCAACCCATTCTATTCTCTAGTAAAAATAACCCTGTGAAATCCCAACCAGCTGCACAGTCTACCCCATAAAAGTTTGATCAAAAGTTTCCCCTGTTTTGCAACAAAACACACAGTCATGTGGCACTTGTATACCAATTTTGTCAAGCATGTCTACTTTTGCTAGTCTTCTTTGGACAGCCAACCACATAATAAACTTGAACCTAGGGTGCACTCCATGTTGCAAGGTAATACTCTTCCACTCGAGTCTAGGAAATATGGTCATGAGATAGGTATATATACATCTTCTAAGTAGAGAACTTGCCTCCTTTGTACCTTTGCAAACTCAGCCATCAAAGCACCCTAACTAGTTTGTCCTTGTAACAATACATCTTCAGACCCCAATATATTCCTCACTATCCATGATGATGCAGATTTGATAAAATAACTGTGTACCCATCATATCCATAGACAATTCTTTTTCGCTACATTATGCAATTGCTAATTAAGTATTGCTACCTTGTTCCATAGCTTTATTTAGTTCTATGATATTAAATAACCTGCAGCAAGTGGTTTACATATTGTTTCCCATGACAACAATGCTCTTTTGGACATTGTTATTGTCCGTGTCCATAAGAAGGTCGTGTAGGTTTTTTCTATATCCTTGATCACTTTCTTGGGTAGAAGAAAGACATGCGCGCAATAAGCATGGACTCCAAAAGTTACCGATTTAATCAGCTAAACTTTACCTGCATAGGATGATAATTGGTAATTAGGATTTATTGATCACCAAAGTGGATATTACAAAACTAATTAGCCAGTACTACCTATATAAAAAAATAGGGGTTATTACCTGCTTACATAACTCAAAAAATTAAAAGCTACATCTATCTAATAAAAGTCTGGTTGTGCAGTAGCTCTAACACAACAAACACAAGCAACTCTACAGGTTATATCTTCCATTGTAGCTTCATTCTTATCAAAACCTTTAGTATTCTTGTCCTTCAAATTAAAATGCATGAATGAATTCTGTGTAGTCTAGTTCAATAGTTGAGCCTGGTGGCTTTCTCCAAATGCTAAGACACTGTTGGATCCTCTTTTCAGCAATATAGGTGATGTATGGAACAAACATTGAACATTTGCATCTAAAAATGGGAGAGATAATTGATGTTGATATGATATAATTATTTTATAAAACAACTTGTAACAAGTCAAACATGTTGGATCTTGTATAAAAATGATATTCTTCACTTGGACTAAATGATAGCAATCTGGAAAAAGACTTAGAATGATTTTTATGTTGCTTTTAAGCCGTAGAATATTTTCTAACCAAAAAAACTTAGTAACAATTATTGAAACAAGTTGTCATGTAACATAAAATAGAAGAAAGATCAACTGATCAAGCTTGCTAGATGAGAGAATGAATAGTATCCCATGTATTTCTTTCTTACTATCCATGAAGCTTGTCTTGTGTTAATTAGTATCCCATGCATTTCTCCTTTTGGTTGAGTTTTTTTTATAGCTTTCTTTGGGTTTATATAATATTGTGTTTAAAGATTTGGGCTCTTTGGTGATTAAATGATTGATTTATGCTTTAAACGTTATAAGTTACAGCTATCCGGCATTCTGTTACGAATTGACCTCAAATTGTTTTTTTTAACAGATGAAGAATGTGATGAAGATTAAAGAACGTGTTGTTGAAGAATTGTGGAGCGAGCTGAAAAGAAAGATTATATTTTTATTGTTGGTGCAGATCTAGAGACGTTTTAACCTATGCAGCTATTTCATATTCTCAATTTTTAGGATTCGATAGATGTCGAACATATCTATTTTATAACTAGTTTCACGGCACGTACGTTGCACGCGTGTTCAATATAAATAGTATACGATGTTGTCAAATAGAATTAATATTACTAAATTAATATTTTTAGTAAATAATTATATTTGAAAGAACATATGACAAATGCTTTGAAATGATTAATACATATTGTCATAGTGTTAGCTGTATTTTGAGATCAAAATAACAAAATATCATTGAAACATTTCTAAATATATTCATTCAAAGTTTTAATATGGTGAGAAAGTGACATTTGTTTAGTAGTATTAATTTTACTTAACTCAATTTTGTAAGCAAATCTAAGCGACAAAATTTAAAAAAAATATCCATACAAAAAATGTCACCAATAGTGTTTCCTTTTGAGGTTATGAACATAAATGATGAACACCATTTAAGTACAATTTTTCTCTTAAATATTCATACTTGAAATTTAGTATGTGCATGACACTAATAAGGATTACCATAAACATTTTAATATTTTATCTTTATACGTAATCTATCTTTTACAAAATATTAGTACTCAATTAATATTTGAGTATGACTATCATAGAGAAGTAATTTTACAAAAATAAAGGGTACTTTGTTGTTATAACGAATGATGGTCAAATTAAATAAAGGTTTCAATTCTTGAAGTTTCTACCTTAACTTTATAGAATTGTAGTCTTCTCCTCTTTTTGCCGCATACATATTATATAGTTGTTGTCTAATGAAAGTATCTAATATCTTATAGAAGTTGTATAGTGATATAAAATATTTAAAAAAAATTAATAATAAAAATTAATTGATGAATAAAATTTAAAGTATTATTTATAGAATCATTTAAGATTATTTTACGATCAATCACTATTTTCTTATCTATTTTTATATAGCTAGCAAGGAGTGTATCTTGTGACATAATATTTTTTCAAATTAAAATGAACAAAAAATAACAGGAAATTCACACTTAAATAATTTCATATTCATCAATATAAATATAAAAAATAAATAAATAAATGGAGCAATACATAACCAATGAATAAGGAAGACGAAAATATATGTTCATGCTATACTCACTATAGTGTTCCATTTTATTGAAATATCTTACCACCAACACTTTACTTTTTTCGTTCATTTTTTCTTACATATCTATTAAAAAATAATTATTATCATGACTATTATCATATTATAAGTAAAAGTGAAAAACTATTTTTGAAATAGTGGATTATACATCAAAACTAATAATTCAATGGATAACGTTGATGCCCATTGTTTTAGCAAAATTAGAAAGAAACACGTTCGTTTGAGGGTAAAAGAATAAAACATGAAAAAATAAATAAGAAACATCTTACCCAAATCATGTGACTTTTTTCATATTTGTTTATTATTATTGTTTTTTCCCATAACTTTTTGTCATTGTTAACTCATGAAAATCAAAAGAAAAAATACGAATGTGAATTGATGAATGATTTGCTACAATTTCTTCACCAACTCTTTCTTATGTGGTATCTCGAATTTCATTGAATTTTGAACTTAATCAACTGTTGCAAATAACCCTTGAGATTTTTTTTAAGAGAAGAAGAGTAGAAAACATGAAAAAAAAATCGTAGTATAAAAGTGAGAGAAATCCCTATATTTATACCAAACAAATAGTAGTATCGATAGGGTCTAATTGTGCCTTATCAAAAAAGTTGCAACCTTTCGAAAAAGTCATTGCTCATCGAAAAAGTCACAACCCTTTGAAAAAGTCATAACTCATAAAAAAGGGCACAACCCTTTGAAAAATCGCAACCCTTCGGAAAAGCCACAACTCATAGAAAATCTCACAACCCGTCAAAAAAGTCACAACTCTTTGAAAAAATCACAACCCTTTAATGTTAAAAGGTATATAATTTTAATATAACTAAATTAATAAATATAAGAAATTGAGTATTTTTAATTGGGGGTATTATAGTAATTCAACATTCAAGTTTGAGAGTTCATGATTTTAATGTAGTATAGATAGATAGATATTATGTCGAACATCTATGTTATTTAGATCTTATGTTGAACATGTATGTTTTTTATATATTGTGTTGAACACACATATTTATATGTAAGTTTTCCAATATATTTTCGTTCATGGCAAAACAATTACGAAATTTTATATTAAATTTTTTATGGCTTGTGAAAAAAGAGAAATGATATTAAGATCCGGAACTGCTTGAGGAACATGAAAACTATAAATAATTATTTGAAACTAAATTTGTGAAACAAACTTGATCGTTAAATTTATTAAAATCAACGAAAGGAATTTAAACTTGGTCGGTAAAAGTAATGTAATCAATGAAAGAATCTGACCACTAAAAGTACTTGTAACAACTGGAAATTATTGTTTTACTTCAACGTTTTAACGACCAAATGACCATCAACGAAGGGAAGTTATGGTCGTTGTTAGTAACTGTAGCGACCAGATTTATCGTTGTCGCCAAGTGATATCTAACGACCGGCTATACAATTTGGTCGTTAACTTTTAATGACGGAGCTTTTAATGACGGTGACGCCTAATTTTTTCCCGATCGTTATAGAGCTTTAACGACTGGATATGAACTTTTAACGACCGGATTTCCTTTCGTTAAAAGTCATTTTTCTTGTAGTGATAATACTTACTTTTAAAGACATGGGTATTCACCTCTATGCCTAGTTCATAAAGGCTAATGGGTATTCGCCTCTTGCCTTACTTACTTTCAGATTGCGGGTACTCGCCTCCGCAACCTCATCATATCATGCGGGTACTCACCTCCACATCATTTCATAAGGAGCATGGGTACTCGCCTCCATGTCCGTTCATCATAGTAAGAACGTGGGGACTTGCCTCTTATTTAAGTCTAAGGAGTAGGGGAAACGCCTCACATCCTTTCATATGGAGGTCAAGGGTAATCGCCTCTAGCCTCATCATTCATTAAGCAGTTTAATCTAGATTAATTTTAGGTGAGCAATCCTTTCAACCTAGAATCATTCATGTGTGTAAACCTTTCACGTTCATAAAATCATGCTTATCAATTCATTATAGGAAGTATCTCTTCCACATCATAGCATTTTCAATCAACAATGCATAGTCTAGGTTTTACTCTCAAAGCACTACATCTCATGATTATCATCTATGCTTTAGTCTTAAGAAATTAAAATCATATTCATCATATATGCTTCAATCTAGAGCAATTCTATTCATAAATAATCAATCCTATAAGGAGATATCTAACCCATAGAGTTTCCCTCACTTGGCATCAAACCCACTATATCAATTCAACCCTAAATCATAGGATATGCATGGGTACATGTAATTTCATCCTAAATACATGCAATTCTATCAATTCAATCATAAACAATCATAATCACTCAATTGGATCAACATTCATCATAACCCACAACAATGGAAGAAACCCTAACTAAATTGGGGAAATTATTCATCAAATTGTGGAATTCTAGGGGACTCCATGGGAGGAAGGATCCCATGGATGAAAAGCCATCATACCTTAGTCAAATAGCCCACAAAAGCTTGAGAATTGGAGACTTGATCTTGACCTAGCTTCAATCTCCTTTTTCTTCTTCCAACTTCTAGAGAGAGAATATTTGAGAGGAGTTTTGGGAATTCTTTTGGGATTTTTGAGAGAATGACTTAATTGGGGGAATTTGGGGGTTAAAATCACTTATATAGGTGTCTTAGACTTATGCAAAATGACACCACTTCAATTAAATTCAAATCAGAAAAGACCTTTATGCCCCCAAACTTAACTGCCAGGTGATGACCTACAAACCATGATCGACGGACCGTGAATGGACCTACGGTCCATCCTGGTCATCGCCATTTGTGGTCAGAGATTTCTTCCAATTAACGACACCCTCCATCCACGGACCGTGGACCCACCCACGAGGCATGGTCATGGTCGTGGTTCCCTACCTCAAAACAGTGTCTCATGGTGTCCATCCACGAAGCCCTTCCACAGGCTGTGGGTCCAACCACAGGGCGTGGTTGACCCTCATGGGTGACACCTATAGATTCTATTATTTGGCTAGTTTTCCCTCTTTAGGCTACGGGGTGTTACATAGAGTCTCATGTTGATAATGTATTCTAAAATATAGTCACTACAAACAAGATATATGGGGAGTAGAATGTAGAGATCATCTATTCAAATGTCTTTATGTATCACTGAGAATGGTGAATAAACAACCCTATTTATAATTTGAGAAATCACTCCAAAAGTCACCATATTAAGTCTGATAATAAATATACATTCTTATCCAACATGTTTCATGAATATAATAACTTCCTGTATTGAGAATATGAACAATAAATTAAATCAATAAATTTATAACAATAACTTATTATTTAGCAAAATAATAGTAATAAAAATTAGGTAGATATTACTATGGTGATATATAAATAATAGTGAAGAATATTAATACTTGAGTCGTGTCGAGTACTGTCCGAAAGAAACTATTTAAGCAATGTGAAATGTTTTCCCAAGATTAAACATGTCTTTCCTATTTAAATAGAGAATACATGAATCGACAAATTAAATAACATAAACAAGTTATTAGTGGGGAATTAAATAACAAAGCCTAAATTCAAATAAATGAAGAAGCCGAAAGAGAGAGGAATAACGTGCATGAGAAGAGGGAGAAAGAAAGTATACTGTGATATTTTTGTTATGCAAATTATCAATAGGAGAAGTGCTAATTTATAGGCTAGAAGAGGGCTTAATGTTAGGAGAAGTGTCCATTACACTTGGAACAAGTATACACCAAAAATGCCATCACTTTCTTTCATTTGCCAAATCTCCAAACAAAAAGGATTCTCCAATACAGCATATATTAGCTTAGTAAGTACACTTAAAAAAATAATTATTTTCAAATAATTAATTCACTTACAATACCCTACATGTAAACGAATTTATATATATATATATATATATAATATAACTTTTTGAATTTGCAAGTACAAAATGCAACAGGTTTGATGTCTTTTGGACTGTGAACCAAACTTAGATTGATAAACAATGTTTTACAGAATTACTAGTGAAATATGAAATTTCAATGAACAACAAATCTTATTGTAAATCACATTTTGACCTCAGTAATTTTGTTGTTCAACGCGGTTTTGCGTCAATGAGCCAATGAGCCATGCACGTGCATGATATTCATGAGAGCTTTAGAGACTAGGCCAAAATCTCATAGGAAAGACCACACTCCACTTCTCTAGGTGAATTCATCAAGCCTATATTGCTTAAAATACACCATCCTTAATTAAGAACTATGCTTTTCATTAAGAGTTAATAACTCATCCCTCATAATTAGTAGTATTTCAAGCACTCTCAGTCAATATGTAGTGTCAATATTGACTTATTATTACCCATATTAACCTACTTCAAAGGATCTTCAATGACATAGGTTGGATTACTATCTCTATTGATAATCACAATTACCTTAAACCCATCTCTTTTGAGGTTTGAAGAATTTATTTTCTCCCACGGATTTAGTTAGTGAATCAACTGATTTCAATTATGCCTTCAAATAATCAATTGCAATTATTCCATCTCTCAACAACTATTTAATAACATCATGCCTCAGTTTCATGTGTCTTCTCTTACAATTATAAAATTTATTCTTCGTAATAGCAAATGCAGCTTGAAAATCAAAGTGTATAAGCACATGAGGCAATTCATCCTTTATTAAAGGGATATTTGCTAAGAAATTTCTTAGCCACTAAACCTCAGAACTAGCCAGCTTCAGAGCTACAAACTCTGACTCCATGGTTAATTTAGCAATGATTATCTGTTTAGCTAATTTCCAGGATGTTGCACAACCATCTAAGTTGAACACATATCCACTAGTGAATTTTGTGTCATTTGAATCAGAGATTCAGGTTGCATCACAATATACTTTTAATGTAGAGGGAAATTCACTAAACATGATACCATAATTCATGATTCTTTTCAAATATTTTATCAGTCTAATTAATGCAAATCAATGTTATTTATTGGGATTATGAGCATATCTACTTAATCTACGCACATCATAGGCAATATCAGGCATAGTAAAATTCATTAAATGTAATAGACTTCCAATAATTTGATCATATTTAGACTGAACAATTAGGTCACAAATTTTTTGTTTCAATTGAGAGTTAGCATCATAATGGGTGGCTGCAGGTGTCACATAAAAATAATTGAACCTCTTAAGAAATCTTTTCACATAATGTTCTTGTAAAAACATTATACTATCTTCACTCCTTATAACTTTTACTCTCAATATCATATTTACTTCACCCGGATTTTTCATATCAAAATTAGTAAACAAAAATAATTTGGTACTTTTCACAATTTTTAAACCTGTACCAAATATAAGTATGTCATCAACATATAAGCATATTATTACATAATCATTGTCTATCATTTTTGTATAAACACATTTATTTTCTTCAATAGAAGAAAAATTGTCTCTCAATAAGACTTGATCTAATTTTTCATGTCACTGTTTAGGAGCTTGTTTTAGGCCATAAAGATATTTAATTAATTTAAAAACTTTATTTTCTTTTCCGGGCAAAATACATCCTTCAGGTTGAACAATATAAATCTCTTCTTCTAAATTATCACTTAAGAACATTATTTTTACATCAATTTGATGAATAAAAAGCTAGTGAATTGATGCTAAGGCAATTAAAATTCGGATAGAAGAAATCCTAGTCATTGGTTCAAATGTATAAAAATAATTAATATTTTTTTTTTGAGAATTTTTTTTTGCTACTAACCGATCTTTATATTTATCTATAGACTCATCAGGATTAAGTTTATTTTTGAAAATCCATTTACAACCAATAGATTTTGGCACTAGGAGGTAAATCAATCAAAATTCATATATTATTTTTCATAATTGAATCAGTTTCATTTTTTATTGCATGTTTTCAAAATTTAGAATTAGAAGAGGATGTAGCTTCAAAATAATTTAATGGTTCATTTTCAACAAGAAAAGTTTAAAAATCATTTCAGAAGAAAAATATTTCTTGGCCTTTTGCTCCTACACAGTTCCTCATTGGAGGTATTCTCATTCTTTCTTTAAAAAGGTGCAAGAGAAATTTTATCACAAAGTGAAAAAATACGTATAAGAAATGCAACATTCTTTGTCTAAATTATAATATTACTATCAAGCACATCACTTTTCATAACAAGAAATGTATATGCATAGTATGTTCATCATATTCAATATTCATGCAATCAACAGTTTTACCACCTATTTTTCTTTTCTTATGTTCAGGTAAAAAAAAAAACTTTAGCAGGACACCCCACACTTTTAAATATTTCAAATTAGGTCTATAACTTTTTCACAATTCATAAGGGTTTTGTCAGTTCTTTTATAAGGAATTCTATTATGTAAGTGACATGCAGAGTAATATAACTTCATCCCACAAATTATCACGAGCAATAGAACTAATTAATATGAAATTCATCATTTCTTTCAAAGTTCTATTTTTCTTTTCAGCTCTTTTCAGCTACTCCATTAAACTTAGGTGAATAAGGCGGGGTTACTTCATGAATGATTTATTTTATTTTTTTCACACAATATTTAGAGATACATTCTCAACCTTTATCAGATCTAATTTACTTGATTTTTCTACTAAGTTGATTTTGAACCTTAGTTTTATTAGCAATAAAAACATCAAATGCATCATCTTTATTTCTAACCAAATACAACTTCGTAAATCTGAAAAAATCGTCAATAAAAGTCAGATAATATATTTTACCATGTGTAGTCATAGTCTGTTTTAAATCACTCAAATCACTATGAATCAAAGATAATAATTTAGTTTCTCTATTTACTGAAAAATATGACTTTTTAGTAATTTTAGCTACAACACATATTTCACATTTATCAAAATTATTTGATTCTAAATCTGGTATTAAATCAAGAGATCGCATATTCTTTATATAAGAGATATTAGCATGTCCTAATCTAGCATGCCATAAAAAAATAAGTTCAATCATATAAGTTGAAGAAGGTGCACTTCCAAAAAGCCATAGTTACAAAGTCCTTTGCCAACAAAAATATTATTTATAGTCAATATGACCTTATTATCTTAAAAAAAACAACCTTTATTCCACCTTTTTTCTAATAATTTCACAGAAATCCAATTAATTCGGATATCAGGAACATGAAATACATCACTCAATGTCAAAGTTTTACCAGATGTGAGTTTGAGAAGAACTTTAGTTGTGTTGAGTCACAAAAATAAATAATTTTTTCTCCTTTCTCAACTTGGGTGTATGACACAATTATTTTTATTTATACAATTGTGCCACAAAATCATTTTTGTTTATACCAATGTGTCTTGTAGCATCAGAGTATATCACCCAATTTCTTACATTGGCCTCAATATTTTTGTAGAACTAAGGAAGAGAGTTCTGAGCCAATTTTTCGTACTTGTCCCATAGTAAAAGCTTTCTGGACAGCCCTTCAAATTACTCTACCAGTGGTAACCCTCTTTGGATTTTTAATCTTAGAAACGCTAACCATGACCTGGACCACCCCCTCATTACCTGGGAACTCCTTTTCCCGTTTACCCTGTTAGAATTTGAAACTTTTAGAGAAAAAAGATAAGGTTCAGCAGAGGAAATTTTCATACATATCAACTTTCAAAAAGCATACACACATATATCTACATAAGCTTTTTCAAAGTTAGTATTGGACCATACATATCCAACCACTATTGATTTTCTTACAAAACATATTCTATAGAACAAGGACTATCTTTCCTTTACATACTTAACATAATATTTAAGACAATAACAATTAAACAAAAGACATCTAGAAATATCTCATTTTCTAACACTCCTCCTTGAGATTTTTCTTGGATACTCCCAACTTAGCCCTTAGAACTTCAAATTTCCCCTTAGGAAGAGCCTTGGTCATGATGTCTGCAATATGCTGATCTGAGTTGCAATAAATAAGTTGAACTTCGCCATCCTTCTCTGCTTGCCTGATAGCGTGAAACTTCACATTTATATGCTTGCTACGACCATGTTGCACTGGATTTTTGGCCATAGATATTGCTGACTTGTTGTCAACCTTAATGACAGTAGCTTTAATGTCATTTTGCTCTAGATCACGTAGAATCTTTCTTAACCATAGAGCCTGATTAGTTGCACCAACAACGGCGATGTATTCTGCTTCTGCAGAAGATTGAGCTACCACATCTTGCTTCTTCAAATTCCATGAGAACATGCCTGAACCAAGTGTAAAAGCATATCCAGAAGTGCTTTTCATATCATCAACGCTTCCTGCCCAATCACCATCTGAATAGCCCATCAGTTGCCCTTTCTCTTCCCTTTTAAACCAAATACCATAATCAGCAGTTCCTTTGATATATCTCAACGTTCATTTAGCAACATCAAGATGAACTTGACTTGGAGCTTGCATAAACCTCGACAGTAAACTTGCTGCGAACATGAGATCGGGTCTTGTTGCTGTCAAATACAACAAACTACCAATCAGACTTCTATAAACTGTTGGATCAGCCCTGTCACCTCCTTTAAACTTTAAAATATTTTCATTGTGAACCAGTGGAGTCGGTACAGACTTGCACCTCTCCATCTTGAACCTTTTAAGAATATCTCATGCATATTTTCTCTGAGAAATAAAGATTCCAGCAGTAGCTTGATGAATCTTCATTCCCAGAAAGTAACTCATTTCACCCAAATCTGACATTTCAAACTTGGTCTCCATTTCTTGCATGAACTGATTCACCATTGTTTTATTGCTTCCTGTTACCAGAAGATCATCAACATAGAGTGACACCACAAACACATCTCCTCCTGTAGCCTTCTTCACATATAAAGTGGCTTCATTTTCACTTCTCTTGAAGCCACAATGAATGAGATGATCATCAATCTTACTGTACCATGCTCGAGGAGTCTGCTTTAATCCATACAATGCCTTATGAATTCGGTAGACTTTATCCTCCATTCCTGCAACTTGAAAGCCTTCTGGTTGATCAACATATATCTCCTCCTGCAACTGTCCATTTAAGAATGCAGATATCACATCCAAATGTTACAACTTCCAATTTGATTGAGATGCCAAAGCAAATAACAGTCTTATTGTATCATGTCGTGCAATAGGTGCAAACATGTCCCCATAATCCAGACCTGCAACTTGCGCGTAACCTTTCACAACAAGCCTTGCTTTGTATTTATAAACTGAGCTATCTGGATTAAGTTTGGTTCTATAAACCCACTTCACCCCGATCACATTTCTGTTTTTGGGTTTATCTACCAACTTCCAAGTATCATTCTTTTCTATCATACCAATCTCCTCCTTCATGGATTCAATCCAAACTTCATGTCTTGATGCTTCTTGATAGCTATTTGGTTCTGAGATTGCAACATTACATCTTTCATATATCTCAAAAAGAGACCTTGTCTTCAAAATTGGCGAATCAAGTGAGGATTCCCCGTCTGATTCTTCGTCTTCTTCCAGAGTTTCAGACCCAAATGATTTGATTTCAGGCAGCGGACTCAAGTTCTGAAAAACTGCATTATCTTTCTCAATTTGCTCCTTATCCCAATTCCAATAAGCATGCTCATTCATGACTACATCTCTTTGGATTGAAATACTTTTTGTTTGCAAGTTGAAAACTCTATAACCCTTGGCTTGTGATGAATAACCAATAAAGATCCCCAATTCACCTTTTGGTTCAAGTTTGCTTCTTTTGACAGAAGGAACATGAGAATAGCATATCGAACCAAAAACTTTTAGATGATTGGCAGATGATTGTATTCCACTCCATGCCTCAATAGGAGTCTTTTCATCCACAGCTTTTGTTGGCAGCCTATTTAACAAATACACTGAAGTATGAATAGCTTTTGCCCAAAAGCTTTGTGGCAGTTTCTTTTCCAGCAACAAACATCTTGCCATTTCAACTACTGTTCTATTTTTCCTCTCCGAGACTCCATTTTGTTCGGGCGAATAGCTTATTGTCAACTTGTGATCAATACCCATATCTTCACAATACTTATTGAACTCATTTGAAGTGTATTCGCCACCATTGTCCGACCTCAAAGCCTTTAGCTTACAACCACTTTGTCTTTCCGCAAAAGCTCTAAATTTCTTGAAAACTGAAAATACTTGAGACTTGTTACTCAGAAAATACACCCAAGTCATCCTTGTTAAGTCATCAATAAAGGGCACAAAGTATTTATTGTGTCCCAAAAATGATGCCTGCATAGGTCCACACATCAGTGTGAACTAGTTCAAGTTTTTTCAGTTGCCCTCCAGGTAGCACTTTTAGGAAATGATTTCTTGTGTACCTTACCCATCTGACATGATTCACAAACTTCTTTAGACAGTGAAATCTCAGGTAAATCCTTAGTCAAGCCCTTTTCATACATAGACTTTAAAGTAGCATAGTTAAAATGACCATATCTTTTGTGCCACAACCATGACTCATCCTTACTTGCAAAATTTGCACTATCAAACCTCCCATCTAAAGGAAAAGTTTTATCCACCATTTCTACTTCAACAATCAAACTATTTTCGGAGTAAAAAATTAAACAATGTTTGTCCTTAAAAAATAAGGAATAGCCTTTAGACATCATTTGAGCCACACTTAACAAGTTACATGCTAAAGAAGGAACATACAACACATCATGTATAAACTTTGTACCTTGTGTAATCTGAAAGGAAACTGAACCTTTTCCATGTGCATCAACCATTTCACCATTTCCCATCCTAACTTTAGCTTTGAATGACTTGTCAAGTGTGTGAAACAAGAGCTCATTGTGTGACATATGACTCGTACATCCACTATCTTTGAACCATGAGGATTTGTTGGCTGTGTTTTCTACATGAGAAGCCATAAACAAGATTTCTTCTTCATTTTCAGATTTTTCAACAAAATTTGCCTACTGCACATGGTTTTGTTGTGGTTGATTCTGCCTGGCCCTGCAATTTTTCTCAATATGACCCATCTTTCTACAGAATCTACACTGAATCGGTGGCTTTC
>JAJOOO010013871.1:0-44035 GCA_029582685.1 Solanum piurae | reverse complement strand
AGGTAGTTAATAAGAAAATAATTATCAACATAGATTTAGTGTGATACTATCTAATAGAATTAATGTCGATTGGTGCGAGGGTGAAAACTAAGCCATACGATGTGCCGTCTAATATGAGGTAATGGTAAGGGTTAGTAAATTATAAACACGTAGCCGGACTAAGGTGCGGGGTGAAATTCTCTTGATGGCAGATTAAGGATTTAGAGATACATAACTTATCTCTTTGCTTGTAACACACTAGGAAGGGATTGCTATTACTAGGATTACGGAGCTATGAGCTTATGGGGAACACCTACGCCCTAGTTTCTTTCTCAATTTGATAACAACAAAAGTTTGAATCTTGCTTTCTAATTACTTTCATAATTTCCAAAATTAGTTACACAACCCCCCCCCCCCCTTTTTACTTATTTGTGTCTGAAATATATTGGCTAAACGAATATAATCTTTATTGAACTTAAGTCTAAACCATATTCCTCGTGGGATCGACCCCAACCTACAAGTTGGGTTCTTTACGTGATAACGATCGCTTATGCTTCTAAAAAGAGGTGTAATTTGAATGTATCAAATTTTGGCGCCGTTGCCGGGGAATAAGGCTTTTAGATTAAGTTTAATTGCATTATTGAACTTTAGTCAAATATTTACTAATTTTACTTCTTCATTTGTTTTCTTCTGTCTCAGGGTCCTACTCTAGTGTATGCCAAGTACATAGAGCCAAGGCGAACCACTTACTACCTAAGATCCCGAACTGAATAGAACTTTGCGGAGAATGAATAATCAAGGAGTTTCGGTTAATCCTATTGGGGGAGAGTTAGGTGAAGGTGTTAGATTGCAACCTCCGAGGGTAATTGATGCAAATAATCAGGCTCCAGTTGAGAATAGATTGGGAGATGCACTGAGGGAATAGGAACCATAAGGACCACCTCTGCATGAAAATTGCAGGGTCAACCTTAATATAGCCGATTCTAATGGACCTCTTGTCCTGCCGCCTCTACCTCTGGGGCATACATTTGTGGTGACCAGTATCTTGATGCAAATGCTTACAACGAGGGGCTTGTTTGCGGGGTTGCCAGCGGATGATCCACATGCTCACATAGACAAACTTAATCATGTCTGCAAAATTTGTATAGGCCGATCGGATTGGGATATGAACGTCATTGGGTTGCATGTGTTCTCCCTAACATTGATCGGAGATGCTGCTGTGTGGTTCAATGAAATCCCTTACAACTGAATCTATACATGGGAGTAGTTGACAGAGGCGTTTTTAGCAAGATTCTTTCCAATGTCCAAGAAGTTGAACAAGAAGGATAAACTCAACAACTTTGTAGCATTACCTAGAGAGTTAGTGAGTAGTTCTTGGGATAGGTTCACTACCTTCATGAGGGGTGTCCCGAATCACTGTATTGAGGATGTGTCGCTGAAGGAGTATTTCTACCGAGGACAGGATGATAATGGTAAGACAGTGATCGATACTATTGCGGGAGGTTCATACGGTGAATGCACTTTTGCACAAATTACAGAGAAAATGGTGAAGATATCTCGAAATAATAAAGCTTGGAGCACTAGAAAGTCAGACACTGGGAGGAACACATTTGCCATTCAAACTACAAACAACCAGCCTGCAGATGAGATTCGCGAGGAAATGGTACAGATGAGAACTGAACTAGGGTTGGTGTTAAAGCATGTGACTGGAGGAGCGGAGAAGGTAAATGTTGTGAACTATTTGACTAGAACTCCACCACCGGTAGAGGAGTATTATTTTGAAGAGGATGCTTATGCGGTGAATGAGCAGACGGGGGGTTTCTGACCAAACGCCCAAGTTTCCAACACAGATAATTGGCGCCAAAGTCAAGAAAACCAAGGTCGGAACTATAGTAATTACAACTTCGAGGGTCAATATGTCTGGGATGGGAACTACAATCGCGACAACAATTACAACCGAAACAACTATGGAAACAGAAACAATCGGGCTGGACCCTATGTTCCTCCTCAGAATTGGGATTCTGCTCCTAGGGAAGCTGGAGGTAATATGTCACGTATTGAGGATATGATGCGTAAAATGATGAGGAGGTTTGACGCAACTGATGAAAATGTGAAGGAGATACGAAATGACTTGTCTGGTATTGGTCAAAAAAGTTGACACCCACGCAGTGTCGATCAAGCATCTTGAGCTACAAATGACTTAGTTGTCGACTACAGTAAACCCACATCAACCTGGCACTTTTCCTAGTAATACTATCCAAAATCTAAAGAATGATGGACATTGCATGGCAGTCACGACTCGAGAAGGTAAGCAGACCATTGATCCACCTATGCCATCTCGGGTAGAAACTGATGCTTTTAAAGATGATGATCCACCTATGCAAATACCGCATGTTTATTAGCATGTTGAAGAAGCTTTCCATCAATGTTCCGTTGAAGGAGAAGTTAGTTACTGCACCTATCATTATTTCACCGGATTAGGGACAACCATTTGAGGTAATGTGTGATGCGAGTGGAGTGGCGCTTGGTGTGGTATTGGGATAGAGGTGAGAGAAAATTCTCCATCCTATTTACTATGCTAGCAAAGCTCTAAATGTGGCCCAAAAGAACTATACGGTAACTGAACAAGAGCTTCTTGCGGTGGTTTTCGCATTCAAATTTTTTTGATCCTACTTGCTTGGTACTAAGGTCATAGTGCATACTGACCATTCTGCATTGAGGTATTTGATGGCGAAGAAGGATGCGAAACCAAGGTTGATTAGATGGGTATTGTTTCTACAAGAGTTCGACTTTGTGGTGAAGGATAGAAAGGGGACTAAAAATCAAGTTGCCGATCACTTGTCCAGATTAGAGGAAGAGGCGATGCTAAAGCTTGGTGATAGGGCTGAAATCAGTGATGCTTTTCTGGATGAACAAGTATTGGCTGCTTCTCATGATTTGATTCCTTGGTTCGCAGACTTTGCTAATTATTTGGCAAGCAATTTGGTGCCTCCGGATTTGTCTTCTCACCAAAGGAAAAAGTTTATGCATGATGTGAAAAAGTTCTTTTGGGACGAGCCTTATTTGTATCGTAGTTGTGCCGATGGGATTATTCGTCGTTGTGTGCCATAGGTCGAGATGATAGGTATACTAGAGGCGTGTCATTCATCGTCTGTTGGTGGGAATCATAGTGGTGTTCGGACTGCGCATAAAATTTTGCAGTGTCAGTACTACTGGCCCACCATCCACCAAGATGCTCATGATTTCGCCAAGTCTTGTGACCGTTGCCAAAGAGAAGGAGGAATTTCAAAGAGGCAAGAGCTTCCTATGAATCCGATATTGGTGATTGAGTTGTTTGATGTATGGGGCATTGATTTATGGGTCCATTTGTGAGTTCACATGGGATGAAGTATATTCTTGTTGCGGTTGATTATGAATCGAAGTGGGTGGAAGCATTTGCGCTCCCCAACAATGTAGGTAAAAGTGTCACCGTATTCTAGAAAAAGAATATCTTCTCCAAATTTGGTACACCGAGGATGATTATCAGTGATGGAGGTTCCCACTTTTGTAATAAGTTATTCAAGGCGCTACTTGAGAAATATGGTGTCCGCCACAAGGTAGCCACTCCTTACCATCCGCAGACTAGTGGGCAAGTTGAAGTGTCCAACAGAGAGATCAAATAGATTTTGGCGAAGACTGTGAATGCTAATAGAATGGGTTGGTCAAGGAAGCTTAATAATGCTCTATGAGCCCATCGCACTGCATACAAGACTCCCATAGGTATGTCTCTTTACCAACTTGTATATGGGAAGTCTTGACATTTACCGGTAGAGCTAGAGCATAAGTGTAACAACCCTCTCCGAAGGATGCTACTACTTAACAAGAAAGCTAATATAATACTTGCACATTTAAAAGGGATTAATCTAATATATATAAATTATAATTCAATAGAGGAATTTATCCCAAAATAACAAGTGAAAGGTATAAAGGCTTGCCATTTAGAAATTTAGTTGATCTCAAAATATAAACAAGACAAGAGTCCCAATTTACGGCGGAAGAATCTTTCAAAATTATTTTAAAAATATGCTAAGAGATTTTCATGTATTATCTATACTACTACAAGACACGTTACAAATCATTACCAACTTTGGGGTACCGAAGCTTGATTGGTTCATGCTTTATAAAATCCTTCAGAATAAACTGTAAATTTAATACATTACAAGACTTAGGTTCACACACCCCAAAACAGTAAAACATGTAGTCATCCTTATTTTACAACCCATGGTGACATGATCAAATTAGCCTTCAAAATTTCATGTAAATGTACAACATATAGATCATGTACAAGTCCCAAGATTTATGCAAACTATAGATGCCTATATGCAAATGTGATCTTCCCATAAGGCTCGCAAAAACTCCGCCTCTAATGGACAGCTTCAAGTATTCCCTCGAACGTTCCCTACAATAGAAACAACTATCGCTAAGCATAAAACTTAGTGGTGTAAAAACTATATGCGTGAAGCCGCTAGATTCACCAAGTTACCTTTCAAAAGTCATGGGCAGCACAATTGAAACATAATAAATAAATCAAGTAAACAATACATTAAGGGTATAAAGTTCTATATTTAAAGATCCAAGTGTCAAGAACGCTCATAGCACCATTTTCCAAGAGATCCAATACCAAGGCTCGCCCAATATATACATCATACCGTCACACCCAACATAACCAAGTATCAAGAAGGACCGAAGCCCTGTATAAAAAAGGACCGAAGCCCTGTATCAAGAAGGACCGAAGCCCTGTATCAAGAAGGGTCAAAGCCCAATAATCAAGAGAATAAAGAACCATATTAAAAATGGCTTCCTAGTTCATACTTAAAATGGACAACTTTCATACTTAAGACGAACCAAAAATCCAGAGTCAAGATGGCAAATAATCCGAATCAATAGGTGTGCCAATAGTGACAAATTCAAATCCACAAGAAGGACAAAGTCCCAACAAGAATGCCAAGTGATCAAGCAATCCGTACAAGTGGGCGAGTTACACAAGTGTCTTGAAAGTCTCAGAGAATATCAATATGACAAGACAATGTGACAAGAAGTAACTAAGGTATAGAGATAACCCTTCAAATCTACAAGTAGATAACAAGAGTACAAGTACAAGTTTATACCCAAACTTTGGGCTTTAGCATAGAAACAGTCCAACAAAACTTCAAGGATTCAAACCGTAGCCCGACCAACGTATCAAGGTTCTCAACTTGTACACGAGTATATATAGCCTTAAAAATATAATTAAATAACTTATTTAACTTCTATTAGCTCAATAATGTTGACGTAAAACAGGGTCATCATCACAAGTAAGCCTATCATGTACAAATACAACTATGCTCCCAAAATAGTGAATCTGTCCAGCCTGGTACCTCAAGTCGCAACTTAGATTTGTAAAGGAAAAACGCAAAACTGGACTTTATATCCTTCATGAAAGATGTAGGTACATCACTAAAGGTTGCAAATAAACAAGAATCACCACAAAATATATTTTGTACAAATAGATATATTGAAAACACTAACAGTTGATCATTCAGGATTTCAAATTCCAAAATCTGGACAGAACTTGCCCTGTGTTGCGTCCCATATTAATCCATAACAGCTAAATTAGAGTTTTACATAAACACAAGAGTTGTAGGTTTGCGAATTAGCTTTCCAAATCATATCTATTCACTATAAACGAAGTTCTAGAGAACGATATATGCATAAATTACCAAACCCTAACCAACTCAGAAACAGATTTCATCACTTACCAAAGAGAAGGGTGTGTCTCGAATTTCAGCCAAAAGGACCAAGGTTTTCTCTTGTGATTTTGAAGAACAATCTGTTTAGATATGTTTATAAGGTTCTAAGACTTGAGGGAAACGAATTTACTAAAGGAGGTGTGAAAATATATAGTCACAAAAGTGATGTTTATCCTTGTACATCTGTCCTTCAAGGTGCTGCCCAAATAGTTGTGTGCTGCCAAAAATGCATACATATACACCTATATCTATATTCTTCACCTCCTTTTAAAGTTATACATAATTCTAATTATAATATTACATAAACACTCCAATACAATCCCTTAAATTACGATCACTATTTATGTTAAGCAAGTTAGCAAATATCACAACATTTCAAGTTTCCAAAATGAGAGTAAAACATATTGTAGTACTTAAGCAACGGTAAATCGACATGCAAATCTTGGTTAGTATTTAGGGGTGTTATAATAAGGCTATGTGGGCGATGAAGAAGCTAAATTTGGATTGGGGCGCCGCATCTAATCAAAGAATGAATGACTTGAATATGCTTGATGAGTTTCGCCTAAAAGCTTATGAAAGTTCAGCCTTGTACAAAGAGAAAATTAAGAAGTATCATGATCAAATAATTGAAAAGCAAGAATTTGTTGTGGGTGCTTCTATTCAACTCTAGGTTGCTCTTGTTTTCGGGCAAACTCAAGTCCAAATGGACCGGGCCATTTTTGCTCACAAAAGTGCTTCCCCATGGAGCGGTTGAGCTTGAGAACAGTGAAGGAACAAGGTTCATGGTGAACGAGAAAAGGATCAAGATCTATCTAGGAAACGCGGAAAGTGTGCAAGAGGTTGTTGAGGCCTATGTTCTTGATGAAGTCTGAGTAATCAAGAGGCCTGTGTCGTGCCGCGACGTTAAATCAAACGCTTCTTGGGAGGCAACCCAAGATGTACAATCTAGACAACTATAGGTTTTCGTTTGAGTAGTTTTCTTTGTTTAGTTGCTTTTCTGTATTCCTTTAGATAGGTGCTTTCTTTTTGGTTAGTGTTGGCTAGATATATCATAGAGTTCGTGTCTAAAAAGTGTCCATAAAATGTAAAAACAAAGACCTAATGGGTGCTACATGTCCAGGGATGAAAAGCAAAATCTGTAGAAAAAGGTCTGGTGCAGAGGTCTACGGACTTCATCGACGGTTCGTGGTTCATTCCACGGACCGTGAATGGTGTCCGTAGATCCCACGTAAGGTTCCTAAATTTTTAAAAGTGCAAGTGTGATCTACGATCCTTATCTACGAACCGTAGATCTACCCATGGACCGTAGATGGGGTCTCGTGGGTCCAAACCCTAGTCTGCTTGACCCAACCCGGACATCTTTTAAATAAAACCCCCTCTTTTTCAAATCATTCCCACTTCCCTCCCAAAACATTTCTACACCCCTCTAACTACCCCAATCACTCCATATTACCATAAATCTACCATCAATCACCCCATATTCATCCTCCCATTTCACAAAACACTCTCTTCTCCCCCAACTCTATCTCATTCCGCATTTTCAAAGGTTCGGTGTCCGGGTTAAGTGCAAAAGGTGAGCAAAAGGTTGTTGGAAGTCTCGAGTCATCATACAATCACCTCATTCCCATTGCTTGTAAGGTAATGGACTTTCCTTTCACGTTAAATTTTGATTCGATGATTGATTATAGAAAGTACGAAATTGGGTCTTGACCTTGGGTAGTTGATTGTATGTAAATGCATTCTAAACTAGAACTACAAACACCCTTGGGATGATAGATAGTGATTGTGTGTCTTTATAATGTATAAAACCAGTGTAATGAGAGTCTAAATGCAAAGTTTTGACTTAGGGTTCCTAATTTTGTGTGCGATTCCTGTGAATTTAGTAATCGGAAACCTTAGAATGACGAACTAGCATAATTTCTGTTGAGATGCATGATTAGATTAAGTGATATTGTTGAAATTGGTAAAATTGGGGTCAACTTGAAGGATGCCTGAAACCTGGCACATATCTGATTCACGAGATCCCGTCTACGGATTGTAGATCCATCTACAGACCGTAGATCAAGTCCGTAAGTCTACATACTACAAAATATGCTAAGTGTGGAACCACGGATGGGAACTACGGTCCATAGATCAGTCTACGGACCGTTCTGCACATCCGTAGTTACCATCAGAGACCAACTTTTTGGTACCTCTGATCTACGGAAGGGATCCACGGACCGTAAGTCAGCCTACGGACCGTAGATGCCCACAGTAGGTGGCCACTGAAGCCACTGTCTGATTGTTTTTTCTATTTTTCATTTTTGTCCGTTCTTAGTTCTAAAATCTTTTCAAGTGTGTTATGAGTTTATTTTGGTACTAATTAGACATCCACATGTACCATGGCGACTAAGAATCAAGTGACCTACTCCAAAAGGGGAAAATCAAAATCCGTGCATCCTACTTTTAGGCTGATTGATGAATACACGGATGCAGAAAAGGATCCAGCATATGTTCCACCAGCCACAAGGACATCCCCTACTGCACCTCGGGCTACCCAGAATACATCCTGGCAGGTGGTCACCGACGTAGTCACTGTCTCCCAGTTTGATGAGGAGAACACACTGATCGGGTCACCGGCTGGTTCTGATTCTTGTTCTGAGGCTGGTTCTACTTCTGGCTCAGAGCCCACCTCTGCTTCTGGCTCTGAGCCTACCCAGGCTTCCGGTTCCGATTTTGGATCTGCCATAGGCTAAAGGTTATATGACAAAGCTACCTTATCTGATGAGGCCACTAGTTCAGGAGAAGTCCCGGTGCCACAAAGCTACGACCTTGATTCGGTGGCTGGGGAGCCAAACAAATGGTGTGTTGAGGGGTAATGAAAAATCTACCGAGATGCCAGAATGTGGAATGAGAAAGAGAAGATGGCCCGGCTTATTACTGAAGAGTGCAGAGTTCTCACGGGGAGCTTAGAAACTATTCTCGACATCCACCCGCTTTTTCAGCTTCATAAGTGTGATTGGATGGCTCGAGACCTCGGAACTTATAGTGAGGAGATTGTGCGGGAGTTCTATGCCTCCTATGCTGCCACTTTTCGAGGTTCGATTGACAAGAGGTTCAAGCCCACAGCCCAGGACCCTCTCACTTCTACTATGGTCCGAGGTTTTCCAGTGGACATATCACATACCACCATCAACCGATTACTCTACGGCCCTGGTCCTGATCACACTTGGGCACTCAACACGGCCGAATTTGATTACATATGAGATGTTTTGAGGAGTGGATCCTTCATACGTAATGCCGAACAGAGGGAGGTTGTCTTACTGTGGTTTTCCAGGCACATAACTGCAGATGGAGAGCATCCGGAGTAGGTTAGCTCACCACGTTTGGGTATTTAGAAGGCCATCTTAAATTTGGTGGCCAAGTTTTTTTGGTTGCTGGTGCGGAACAGAGTGTCTCCCATAAAGATCGACAATGCACTTACATGGGATAGATAAGTAATGGTGGCGACATTACTAGCTGGGTTCGAGATCGACTTCGCCCGCATGCTACTGGGAGAGATTCATGAGAGGGAGTTCAAGACTTCCACTGCTTACCCTTTTCCGTGCCTCATTTTTCAACTATGCAGGGACTTTGGTGTGCCTATCTGGCATTGTGAAAAATTGATACAGGCAATGGGGACCCTAGATATTGGCCTGATTCGGGATGAGGCAATGTGGCAGCACCTCGCAGAGGGCCACAGATCGATGTGCCATTGGGTACTTATTTAGTAGATGATGTGGAGCAGATGCAGGGTGATGAGCCTTCCCCTCCAGCCCATAGTGATGATGCCCCAGCCTCCTCTTCTCAGGCCACTAGTCAGACCCCCAGCTCATCTAGAGCCACCCTCCCTTCTGGAGCCTCTGTTGTGCCGTTAGCTTGAGTTCAGAAATTGGAGGTGCAGATGGCCACACTACTTTACCATGTGAAGCCATAGATGCAGAAGTCCATTGCAGATTCCGAGGCTAGGATGGAGAAGAGGTTGGAAACCATGATTGATCAGAAGGTTCAGGCCGTTCATAAAGCACCTAGATGCCTTCGAGTTGAGAGTACTCGCATGGCCAGCCCCGGTCACAAATTTCTCCTCCATTCGGACTGAGTTGAACAGTCTTCAAGCTGACATTGATTCCATCGTTGTTGCGCCCACAAATGAGCCAGAGTATGCACCCAATGCATTGGCTGATGATACCGTACTCGATGCTCTATTCAAAGAGGACACAACTGCACAGCTCGAGCCCACCCGTGCTCATGGGAAGAGGCACCGCTCCAACCAAAATTCTGATACTACTAAGGAGGCCCGAGCAAAGAGGCGGGAGCGCGAACGGACTGAACATGATCGAAAAGACTCTATTATAGATGAGGAGTTGCGCCAACAAAAGGTTCATGAGAGTGCGCGTGGGGCTTCGAGTTCTGTGCCCGTTGTCGAGGTTCTGACTGTTGAGAGTCATGATGTGAGCACCACTGATGGTGCGGTTTGAATGATTGATAGCACTACTGAGGGTGCTGTGATTGCTGATGTGGGCACTATTGATGGTGGCGCCAATGTTGTTGTAGCGGGCTCTGGGAAACCGGACCCACCCGATTATTGATGGTTCATCGGTGCTATGCGCCACAGGTTTGCTTCACCCAAATCCATTACTTTTTACTGCTTTTTGTGTGCATTGGGGACAATTGCACTTATTTTTTGTTTGGGGTGGGGTAAATGGATTGTGAGTGATAGGGTGAAGTCTGAGTAACCCAACTCATAATCCTCTCTTGGGGTTTTCTTGCCTGTGTTATTTCCCCCCAAGAGACTGCTTTATTTCTGTTGAACCGGTATGTGTTAGGATTGTATGTATAGAAGCATGAGAAAGAATGAAGCATGATGGCAACTTTTTGAAAAAAATGATACCCGTCCAACAATTTTTGTGATATGTGGTAAAATCTGTAGACTAGAAGGAGTTGAATGTGTTAGCTCTGAGTATGACATGATAATGAACCAACTTGATGCCATGACTTAAGCTAAAACTTGAACTGGGTAATCTGATAATGAATCTATGTGCCAAAAGTGTGTGAGAATAGTCGATTTTTCAAACAGTTTTTGTGCCAATCTAAAACTTGCCCGGTTAGTCCTGCTAAGAAAATCTACTCTAGAGGCTAGGAAGTGATCATAGGCCCTTGTTCTGATAAGCCCACAAATTGCCTAAAAGAAGAATCCAACCGAATGAAATAAATGCTCCCTTTGATCCAAATGCTTTGAGCCTAAATTAGACCATTTATTTCTAAACCACTAACTCACCTGCCCATAATATGCTATGTTGGCCCCGGTCCCTCCTTGGACATGTGCACCTCGACTTAGGCCAAAAGCCTAAGTTGAGGGTGGCTAATGTAAAAAGTAACCTCAATCTTGGCCCTGATCCGACATCGGGTATTGTGCACCTCAACCAATGGAAAATCCATAAGTTGAGGGTGACTATGAAAGAGGAAACCGAAAGAAAAATGGGCATGAAAAGAGTTTGATGTTGAAAAAATAACAAAAGAAAAGAAAAGAGAGGAAAAGATGTGACTTGTTGAAAGCTAAAGAAAAGAATAAAACACAAGAAAAAGATGAATAGTGAAAAATAAAGAGCTACAAAGTCTAAAGTCACATCCATGGTTGAAAGAATCAAGGGAAATAAGGTAAAATGGTAGGATGTCAAGAATAGGGGAAAAAGAGGTAGAAAGCCTAATGTAATGTCAAGGAGGGCAGAAAGTCACTAAAAAGTACCCAAATGTACCATACCTGACCCTGAGCCTATGTTACAAGCCAAGAAAGCCCTATAGTGATCCTAGAACCTAGTTTGGAAAGTCTAAGCAGTGAAAATAAGGGCAAGCCTATGGTATTGAGCACTAACTGTACTTGAAGTTACTTCTGAGTGTGAGTGTTGAATAAATCCTTGTACTCAAACTCAAATTTGTTGTGTCAAAAAGGGATTTCGTTTGAAGTAAGGGCACTAGTTACATTGTCGGAAAGTTGGTACCGAGGTGATAGTAAAACAATGTATGTTGTGTTGGTTGGTCGATCTTTGTCATGTTTGGATCCGCACAAGTTAGCTTGTTGAGTCTGAGAAAAAAGATTTGCACTCGAGAAGAGAGTTGGGGTAGAGAGCCATGTGATTGCTTGTTCTTGAAATGCTTGCTTCTATACAAGTATCCTTTAGAGTCTTAGTGCATCGCTTGAGGACAAACAACGAATTTAAGTTGAGGGTGTTGATATACCGTGAGTTTACGGTATTTTTAATACATTTCACTTAAGAGTTGTGTGTGTCTAGGGCCATTTTGTATTGGTTTTTATGTATTTTTCTCATGTTTGCAGGAAATATGTTCAGAGGTGGAAACTAAGAGACGCAACTGAAGGATGTGCAGAAAAGGGCATCTACGGAGGTGATCCACGGATCGTAGGTCCATTCAAGCTCCGTAGATGGGTGTCGTAGATGGGCAGGCAAGGCTTGAAGGAAAATCAGGGAATTCTTGACAAAATGTGGAGCCACGGTTGCAATCGATGGACCGTAGATTGATCTACAGACCGTACTGTTGATCCGCCAAATGATTCAGAGAGGGGTTCTAGTACCTGATTTTGAAGATTCTAAGTATGGAGCTACGGAGGAGGATCCACAGACCGTAGATCAATCCACGGTCCGTACTGATACTCCGTCGTTTGGTTCAGAGATTTGAAGATGTTGAAGTTAGAAATTTGCCGCAGTCTTGAGTCAGAGAAGGGACCTATGGACCGTAGATCAATCCACGGTCCGTAGGTCTGTATCATCGATCGAAACTGCGTCCTGAAACATAATTTCCTTATTTCATTTCCTTTTTAGTTAGGACTTATTTTTCTATATATAGGGTATGTAAACCTCGTTTTTGGGAGTTAGACTTTATTATTTTAGTTCTAGTTTTTGGCTTGGGAGATTAACATGCAACCTTAGCAATTCTTAATTTCCTAAGCACGTTTTGGTGAATTTTACTTTGAATTCAGGTTGAAATTTTTGGATTATTCTACTCTACTACGTAAGTTCATGATTTATTCTTCAAACATTATGAATTGTTTTCTTGCTAATATGGGTAACTAAATCCACAAATAGGGTTGTGGGAACCATGAGCGATTAACGAAGTATGAATAGTAACTAAGTAATTCCCGAATAGTGTTTTGCATGCATTGATTATTCTTTCGTCTAGAAGTCTTTTTAACGGTGCGCAACGTTAGAACTCGCCTTGTTGCTACTTGTCGGACCAAGAAGGTAGTTAATAAGAAAAGAATTATCAACATAGATATAGTGTGATACTATCTAACAGAATTAATGTCTATAGGTGCGAGGGTGAAAACTAAGCCATACATCGATGTGACGTCTAATACGAGGTAATGGTAAGGGTTAGTAAATTATACACACGTAGCGGAACCAAGGTGCAAGGTTAAATTCACTTGATACCGGACCAAGGATTTAGAGATACATAACTTATTGCTTTGCATGTAATACACTAGGAAGGGATTGCTATTACTAGGATTACAGAGTTATGAGCTGATGGGGAACACGTACACCCTACTTTCTTTCTTAGTTTGATAACAACAAAAGTTTGAATCTTTCTTACTAATTACTTTCATAATTTCCAAAATTTGTTACACAAACCCCCCCCCTTTTACTTATTTGTCTCGGAAATACATTGGCTAAACAAATATAATAGTTATTGAACTTAAGTGTAAACCATATTCCTTATGGGATCGACCCCAACCTACAAGTTGGGTTCTTTACGTGATAACGATCGCTTATGCTTCTGAAAAGAGGTGTAATTTGAGCGTATAAAGTATGCCTTAAGGTTACTTATGAAGTATTCTTTTATGTCATGATAATTTAAGGGTATTAACCATGCTTATGACTTATGTTCATCTAGATGCATTGATTATGCCTATGACTAGGTTGTTTTCTCGTATGCAGTTTATGACTTATGATGTCAAGAAAGTATGCCTTGTACTAACACATACTTTTGCCTACATTCTTATTGAATGTAGGGTTCAGTGATATTGACTTCCATCCTCGTGGCTAGGTTCATAGTAGAGGAGGAAGAGAAGTTTTGGTGAGTCCTCATAGCATTCGAGGGCTTGACAACCATATCCTTTTATATTTCATTTCATGTTCAGAACTGTTGTATGGGCTGCGTCCCAAAGATATTCTTGTATTAGATGGTTTGAGACAAGTGTAGAAACTTCCGCTTCATTTTATGAAACTTTGATGTTATGAAAAATGTTTTAAATTTCCGCACCATTTTCTATTATCTTATGTTATAATATGCTAAGAGGCTTGTATGAGGCTTTTCAGAGTCTTGTATGCCGTGTTACATCTAGGGGTACCCCTGGGTCGTGACACATGACCAAGCTAAACATCTTAAAATCATTAAACAAGAATCATAAATGATGAACATGGTAAATTTATCTTAGAATCATAATTAAAGCTTCTTAAAAAACCTTTGAATGTTAGTTCGTTTTGTGGGACATTAGCTTTAACCGATAATAAGCTATGTGAGCTATTACATGAAATGTGATGTAACTCCAACATTGATAAGGGAGAGTCTACTTGCCAAGGTAGAAATCTGTTTTATGATCCATATGTAATTTGAGGATCCACTAGCAATGTTATTTTAGATAATCCTACGGGGGCATGTAGTTTGTAACTAAAGGTTTCTACTAAAGATTGCCCTATTTGAGCCTCCATCTCAAAGTTCTCTTGATGCTATGTTAAAATCCCAACACACTAGTCAATTCCATAAACATAATATCATACATGGAAAAACATAATTAAATTACTAATCCAAGATTAAATAATCATAGAGTAGCTCCATTATCATGAATCATGCATGTGTGAGAAAATCTTTCACGAGATCAAAATTTCTTAATGCAACCTTTCACAATTTCATTGATGCTTATCTTTAAGAAACCTAGATCATAAAAACTTGTTTTCCATAAATCATGCATATCTTTTATGAAAACATCATTCATAGATTCATACCTTCTTCATAAATTCATGTCTTTAGGAGTTCATAGTCAAAATATTGATCAATGCATGGGTTCATATGAAATCAATTTCAAATCATGTAATTGAGTAAAAATAATCATAAAAAGATTAACATTAAACAATTGAATCAAAACAATTAGAACCCATTTACAATTGAATAAAAACCTAATCAGATTGATGAAATTGAACTTGGAAAACTGAGAAATCCTTGGACTAAATGGGTGAATGGAACCCATTGATGAAACCTTACATACCTTGCTATTCAAAGCCAAAAAGAAATGGAGTAATAAGAGACATGAATATTTAAAACCAGCGGTCTTCTACTTGAACTTGAGAGAAAAATTGGAGAAGATGAATGTAGATGGATTTTGAGAATTTGAGTGAATGTGAGGGTTTGGGTAGACTTAGGGGTTGAAAGGTAGTTATAGGACTTAGAATTAGGGTCAAAACGATATAGTATAGGTACTTAATGCATAGAAATAGACTCAAATACCCTAAAATAATTGTCTGATGGTTTCTATGGTAGGGACCCCTGGTCTCTAGATCTTCTTATGGCCTGTACTAGTCAACCGTTGAACCAACTTCAAAAACTCGAATTCATCTTACTTTCCATGAGACCTTCCTACAGTCCGTCTAAATTCCTATGGTCAATAGACCCCATCCGTAGAACACAAGTTCAACTCCAAAATTTTACTAAGTCCACAACCTTTATGCGATATCCTTCCTACGACTAGTAGAACATATATAGAACTAAGATCCTAATTCAAATCTCTCAATCCATCCTACAAGTACCATCTGTGGATCGTCTAGCCTCCTACTTTTTATCTTGTCAACTCGTAGGTACAATCTTCAGAAATATAACATTTCCAAAGTCAACTCAGGGTCTATGATTCATCTTCTATGGCCCATAAAACCTTCTATAGTCCATAGATAGGATTTATAGATCATTTAATCAACAAAATTTCTACACTTTTGGTTTCCAACTTGACTTTCCCTTTTTTTGAGGTAATACAATATATCCCTCTTGGGAACATTCATCCTTGAATGAGACTCAATCTAGCATGAATAGAGTAGGAGAGAAACTATCAACCTGACGTGAATGCAAATTTCATCAAAATGCACATAAACTTGAAGATTTACCTCAAGCTAAATCATGAAATCAAAATCAAGTTTTTCATGAACGTGTATGCATGACTCTAAAAGAATGAACCATCAGGAGCTAACACCTCAAGCTAGAGTAGGAGTGGAGGAGAAGAGATAAGGATACTGGGACATCATATCAGCTCTGGCCTCCCAAGTAGCACCCTCAACTAATTGATTTCTCGAAAGAACTTTCACGGAAGCAACTTCTTTGTTTCTCAACATCCAAACATGCCCGTGTAAAATCTCAACCGGAACCTCCGCACAAGAAATATTTTCATTAAATCCCAAACTTCTTAAAAGCACTATGGACGTCGCATCTCCAACATATTTCTTAAACAAAGAGACATGGAATACCGGGTGTACCAACGTCAAATCATTAGGAAACTCAAGTTCATAAGCAACTTTTCCTATACACCTCAAAATCTAATATGGGCCTAAATAGCTGGGACTAAGCTTCCCTTTCTTTCCAAACCCCAACACACCCTTCATGGATGAAATTTTCAAATAGACTCGATCATTGACTTCAAAAGTAAGCTCTCTTATTCTAGTATCGTCATAAGGCTTTTGTCGACTTTGAGACATTTCAATCTTTCACGAATAAGTTGAACCTTTTCAATAACCTCATTCCCCAATTCGAGCCTTATCAAAGCAACCTCACCAACTCCAAACCAACCAATATGAGTCCCACAACTCCTACCATAGATAGCCTCAAATAAAGCCAACCTAATGAAAGGCAAATGATCATCCCAATTACCCTTAAAATCAATCACACAAGATTTTAACATATATTATAAAGTACGAATTGTACGCGTGTCTTTTCCATCGGTCCGAGGATAAAAAGTCATGCTAATTTTAACTTGAGTACCAAGACCTTTCTGAAATGATTTCCAAAACTTAGACGTAACCTTTGTACAACGATCAGAGATAGTAGAAAAGGGCACTCCATACAACCTTAGCATTTCCTGAATGTAGATCTTGGCATACTTCTCGACTGAAAATGAAGTTTTTACACGAAGAATGTGAGCCGACTCTTGATTCAGTCAATAATAACCGAAATCCATTCAAACTGATGACAAGTGTGAGCTAAATCCATAATGAAGTTTATATTCAAAACTTCCCATTTCCAATGGGGAATACTAATGTTTTGAGACAAACCACCCAATTTAGGATTCTCAACCTTCACTTGTTGACAATTCAATCATTTAGCCACAAATTCTTCAATATCCTTCTTCATCCCATTACAACAATAGACCTCCTACATGTCACGGTACATCTTGATGGCTCCCGGGTGAATAGAATACTGAGAACTGTGAGCTTGTATCATAATCTAATTTCTGAACTCGTTAAAATTTGGAACACATAACCAATCTTGATATCAAAGGACTTCATCTCTCCCTTGGGAGAAAGCCTCAATGGCTTTTACGCATATTGACTTCTTTAAGTTATCCAATACCAGATCAATATCTTGTCAGGCCTTCACATAGGATACAAAACACAATTTTGATTCATTTTGAACAATAACATCCCCTTAATTAGAATCCACTAAATTAAAACCCAAGCGGCCTAATTATTGAACATCACGAGCTAACTCTTTTTTATCATCATCAACATGAGTAATACTTCCCATTGATAATCGACTGAGATCATTCTCCACCATATTTGCTTTCCCAGGATGATAGAAGACACTCATGTCATAATATTTCAATAATTCAAGCCATCTTCTTTGGCGAAGAATCAAATCCTTTTGAGTGAGTACATACTTTAAACTTTTGTGGTGGGTAAAGACATCTTCATGAATACCATACAAGTAACGTTTATAAATCTTTAGGGCAAACACTACCTCCGCTAGCTCTAAATAATGAGTCAGATAATTCTTTTATGAACCTTAAATTGTCTTGAAGCATAAGCAATGATGATGAGTCAACAATTTCGACTCATTTAGGACTTATTATTCAATGAATTAGTGTCCTCAATGCTTATTTTATTGTTATAACTGATGTTAATGTGTTTATATGCAGCAATGAAGGTTTAAGAAAAACTCAAAGACATTATGATGAAAAAATGATTGCCAAAAGTTTCAGCAAAGTAGACCATGTACTAAGCTAACTTGGTAAGGAAAATAGCACTTCGGGGACGCGCTGAATGGAATGGTGATAGCGATCCAGCTTGCCAAATCTTCTAGAACAATGACATGGAGGAGTCAAGCTAAAAGGCGAGGAGAGATGAACTTCGGCAAATCACCAAATCATTCGGTGATCCCAAATAATACAGTCAAGTGGACTCCGTGATGATATTTTGGGATATTTTTGGGATCGTATAAATTCATTTTTTTGAAAAAATAAGAGGAGTTCCCATAGAGTGTATTTGATTTCATGTATCAGGACACTTCATCCAATTCTAAGTGTCAATGGTCGTTAGTTAGTATAATAACCCAACTAAATGAGTTGGGGTCGAATCCCATAGGGAGTGGTACGTGCTTAAGATTCAATAGGAAAGTATGAATATGTTCAAGTCAATTATAGGAATAGACATTTACAAATAAAAACATAATTCAAATCAAGGGTGACACGAATGTCAAATAACAAGGGGTTTTTGGTTTTAGATTAACAACTACAACAACAACAAACGATAAAACTACGAATACTAGACGGGTTCTTGGGATGTGATTCGATTATAGGCTAATGTAGATAAATGGGTAATTGCTATTATTAGACAACATCTGTATATCAGTGAATAATATAAATTATAGAGGGGATAAACTTTCTCTCGGACAATCTATCCCGAATCAAGTCAGCTTCTCTTGAACACCAACAAGCAACAAAACAAGAACAACCTGCGCTTTAGTCCATTCACTCTCTCGAGCTGAATGTGTGGAAAAGGGTTTAAGAATCACTCTCTTGAGCTAAACCCATGACAACCTAATACCCACAGACCATCAATTCAATAATCTTGGTTTTAAAACCTCTCTCTCGAGCAAGCCAAAAACACGAAGGTAGAATTGCATTTGCAACTACAATCCATTAAATTAAACCACAATTAGTTATTGAAATCACTTCTAAACAACATTTAGACTAATAATTAGCAATACCCATAAACTAAATCAGCCCATAATCACACCCCAAGAATTGAGGTTTTAGCTAGACATCATAAAAAGATAGAAATCGTTACCAAATTGTGTTTCCATCAACTGGCTATGATTAATTTCATCTTTACAAAGGTCCAAATTGAAGAATCTCAAAGACCCATTTCCAATTTCTCAAAAATGGAAAACTTCAATTCTTTAAAGCTAAGGAAACTATTTTTGTCTCAATACTCAGAGTACTAAGTCTCCAAAACTTAGAATTCACAAAAAGATTCTATAATTTGAAAACTGATACTAAACTAAATATTCAAAAATGTATTTATAGTAGCCAAAAATATGTTGTGAAGGACCATTAGGCGCAGTAAGTCGGGCTCGCCGATCAGCTCGCCGATCCACCCTTTGGTCAGTTCAATCGCCTTTTGGCTTTGACCTTCAGCATCCTCAAGTTCTGTAACTTCTGGTGATCGAAAACTACATCACAGAACCGCTCGGTGACACACCGACTGCTCTTTTCTCTCACCGACTTGATTTTATCCTTCAGGGCTTGGCACACTGGAACTTTAGGCGAGGTAATGGCCATTCGGCGACTCACCATAGGGACTTGGCGATCACCAGACCTTCATTTATTCATTCTTTCAGCTGCTTTGTTCATTTTTGCACATTAGTGTCCATGCTTTGTTCCTCAATCCATATACCTGAAAGTCAAGGGTTTTACATCAGTTATTGGCACAAAACAAGCATTTGAGGACACTAAATCCTTATAAATAAGCCCTAAATGAGTCCAAATCTTGGACTCATCAACACCCCCAACTTAAACTTTTGCTTGTCCTCAAGTAAAACTCAAGTTCAGCCGTTCAAAAGGGATGTCTCAAACAGTGCTACACAAGACTCAATCATGAATGCACACAACAACACTCAACTTACTCATGCAAGGATCAATTGTGCACTCAAAGATTCAAGTTGTGACTCACCATCATCAAAGATTCTCAAGTTTACAATACTTGCTTCAAATGCAAGTTCAAGCTTAACCAAGGTGCTCAAATTACCTCACACAAAGAATGATTCCATAGTCACACACTATTCTTCAGAATTTATAGCTCTGGAATCACAATCAACACTCACACTCACAAAGATGAACACATGCATGACTTCACCCATAGGTTTGCCCTTATTTTCCTACCAATAATTGTTTCAACTCACTCAAGATCACAAAGGTCTTTTCAAGGCTTGTAATGGGGCTGAGTGCAAAGGTATGTTCATTTAGGCTCAATGGTTGTAATCCTCATGAAATGTGCTATGAACAATTCTTTGTTTCCTTTTATTCAACAATTTCACTCATGCTCAAAAGTCACCCCATTATTTACTTTTCATGGACTACCGGACACCCCATTTCTTTTTCCCTTTTCACAACTTTATCCCACAACTTTTTCATTCTTTTTCTTTTTCATTCTTCTTTTCTTTTACTCTTTTTATTGTATGGAGAGGTTACGTCTTTTTCATAACCAAGAATGAAAGGGGGACTTTCTTGCATTCCTTAATTTACCTTCTCTTTTCACCACACCCCAACTTAGGCTTTTGGCTTAAGTTGGCTATTCAAACAAACCACAAATCATGAGGATTATGCGTAATGGATAAAGAAAGGTAACAATTGCATCAAGTTTCTTCCAAGAAAAGGGATTAGTCTCAAAGGGTGTTCAAGCAAAGTTCACACACTCATAAGGTTGGCCACAAAAGAGGTATAATGTCAAATTGTTTCACTCTTTAAAATTTGTTGCCTAAGATCATTTCAAGATCTTTGCATCACTTAGTGAACCGGATCAATAGGAAAAATTCTAGGTGTCATCACACATGGTTCACGGTAAGCTCATCACACACGACATTGACACCAAATATAAAAAAAGACTCCACACTTTCGCTATTGTGCAATGTTCATCACAAGAGACTCATTCGATAACTGGCTAGTCACAATGAGATGCAAAAAGTTCACATATTGTCTATGTAACTTCATTTGGCCTCATCGTAGCCGCAATTCATTGTTGTTCAATTATGAGCACTATTCAAGTAATCGGTTTTGATCAAGACCGATACTCAAATTTGCAAAAGAACAGCCACATTTAAGCACAATCAAGAGGTGGCACAATTTTTTCAAAAGGGTAAAAAACCATTTGTATTTAAAATAAGGAGCCACGAGCTCAATCATCCAAAAAATAGTGTTCAAAAACCATTTACAGCACAAAAGCCAATATATATAGATAATAACAATAATCACAAGAGATAGGTATTAAAATACCTCACCGCACCACAAAACTAAAGCAATTTGTCCTCAAATACAATAAAGTACTAAAATATCAATAGAAATGACAGAGAGGGAGGTAAAAAGGGATCCTGTCTAAACAATCGCTCCATATGTCTGGGCATCAGTGCCCGTAGTCACATTAGTAGTAATACCAACTCCACTAGGGACATCCAATGGTGTGTCTGCCAAAGAAGTCTGCACAACTGCATCTACCATAGCCTCCTCAACCTATGCCAGGCCCTCATAGAAATCCTCCTCATCCACACAAAGCTGCTCCTTATCGGTCTCAGCTTCAGACTCGGTATCAGCTACCTTCTTAGCTCGAACATCTGGAGGCATATCTGGCTCAACTGGCACATTTGGGATCTCCACCGTCCCAAAAATCATAGACATGTCGGTGGACTTCAACTGGTCCACATCTCTCCTCAGTGTAGTAGTAGCGGCCTTTAGAGTTGTCAGCTCATCAGTGGCTCCTTGACCATGCTCACACACTGCTATCCTAGCCGCAAGGGCATTGAAGGTAGCACGCAAAGGTGTCACAACATCAACAAGGGCTCTCTCAATCATGCCAGGAATTGAGGACTCAAGTCTGGCAGCACGTCTATCCGCAGAATGGGATAGCTTCCCCATCCATAGAAATGCAGCCTGGGTAAATGGATGTCGGCCAAAATCAACAGCAGTACTAGATTTGGGAGGCAAAGCAGCAGTGGAGAAGTTGGGAGTAACAGAAGGGGCAACACTGGATGTACATGAAGGCCCAGTGGCTGGAGTAGGCAATGTTGTCTCTGCAAGTAGTGTATGAGGATCCACAACCGGGGAAGTATCCACCGGGGCTACCTTTTTCTTCTCTGCTTCATCTTTCAAATATTCTACCTCAATCCTCTGAATGTCAGTAGAAGATGTGGGAATCACTTCCACATCCTTATTCTCATCTTTAGGAACCCGAGCCCATTTGCACAGCTCGGTGATCAACACCAAGAATGAAAGTGAGGTCTGGCGCTCTTTGGCCCTCATTACCATCTCTTGTGCAATGATCATGCCCAGATTTAGCCGAGTCTCATCAAGAATGCAACTTAGGTAGGCTGCTTTGGCATGGCAGAGAATGGACTCATTTTGGGATGGCATGATCGTGCTGCTGATGAAGCCAAACCAATACCTTCATTCCTCGTTCATGTCCTTCTTTTTAATAGGCACTCCAACCTCGATCCATTTAGGTATGCCGTTAGATAATAAAGGAGCCAACGACTTCTTCATATTGTCTAATGTTGTTGTTCTGATCATGTGTTGGCAATCATCATCAATATCGTCAGGACATTCTAGGACATCATTGATAGCCTCACCATCACACTTAACTTTCTTGCGCCTGACAACTACGTAGTCCACATGTTTGAATGTAGCTGCCTGCTTCTTTCTTTGTGGCACTAGGGCTCTCTAAGCAGTGTAGAACTCTCAGACCCAATTTGGAACATACGGGCCACGGGGCTTGGTGAAGAGTTGGAATTTATGGGACCTCAGGTAGCTCATAATCTCTGCATATCTGTGGATGAATCCATCAGTGAATAGCCTCTTCTTTTCTATGATTGTCCTTAGCCCCTCAGTCTTCAGTCTGTTCATACACTTGGGAGGAGGACCTTGTACAATCAGAGCAGGAACCATAGCCTATTCTGGAGCAGAAAAAGTAGTGGTGGATTGGGGAGTCCTGATCCTAGACAGATCATTCATCCTTTTGGATCGCAGCTCTGCCCTATGTGCTGGTAGTAACTCATCTTCAGGCTCAGAAGTTGCAGCCTGATGCTCCTGGTGCTCACCCTCACTCTCGGAAGTGGTGAGGTAAGTGGCATAGATACCGTCATTATTGGAACTGGCCTCCAGTGATGCTGGTGCAGGAGCCTTGCCTTTTCGATTGCCTTTCCCACCTGTGGTGGAAAATTTAGAAACCTTGGCCCTCGATGGAGCTGCATCCTCATTGATTTTTATTCCCTTGGTCCTCTTGCGGGGCAACATGTCTCTACCGGCCACTTTTGGTCTAGCCATGTCTGCAAAACCATCAAAAAGAGTTAGAAATTATTCAATAACAGTTGTAGAAAAATAGTTGCAGACAGACTCGCCGATCTGTTCGGCGAGTTGCCGAATTACTTTGGCGAGCCAGATCGGGCTCGTCGAAAGGATTGGCTCAAAATTTTCTCAAACAAATGGCATGTCGGCGATGGGAGGGGCCTTTCGGCAAATTGCGGACAACATTCGGCGAGAAAGTAACAACTCGCCAAAAATTACAGTGCATTTTAAGGGTTAGTGGAGCAGAAAAGGGCGAAAAAGAAAGACAATCGATGAGTCGTCGAGTACACTCGGTGAACTCAGGCTTATTGTCGAAAGTTATAGAACCCATCTTCAAATTTAGCATGAAATTAAAGGCAATCTAGGGGGATTCGGTGAATCGTCTAGTTGTTCGGTGAGCTCAACCCAACTCACCAAACTGCCTAACGTGCCTACTTTCGACCCCTACTTCCAAATTCAACCCCGTAGCCCCCAAAAACAAAATCAAACCATGCACCCATTCAATTAAACCTAGACCCATTACACCCATGCCCCCGAGATACTCAGACTTCTCCTGGTTTCACCAAATTTGGCCATTTGATGACTTTTGCCCTTAAGAATGACGTCAACCACTCCATCATTGGGAAAACTACACTATTTGGCACAAATGTGGGTTACTTAGACTTCACCCGACTAGACCCTACAATCATTTATGCACAACCCAATAATTTCGATCAGTTTTAAGCACGAAATATTCGGCAATTTAACAATAAAGGAATTATAGGCATGATATTCGAATTAAGATAGGCACACAAGCATACAATTACGATCAGAGAGGCCCAACACACATTACTAAGATAAGAATCATTTGCAAATGAGCAAAAATTGCTAAATATAAGTTTGGGGTTGGGAAAAGCAAGGCGGCAAAGAATCCAACTCCGAACACACAAATGACAACTAATATGTGATAATAATGCAAAAATCTAGGAAAATATAGTGCGCGTGTGATTTTGGAAAGTTGAAAAGTGAGATAATGTGATAGATTTTGAACCTTTGAACTTTAAAAACCGTCCAGTTCTCACCCAATCGGTGACATTAAGTTTACTCACCGAACCACTTGGTGACACACCGAGTGGTTACTTACCTCACCGAGTTTTATAGGACCTCTGATTAATGTGGGTGTCCAAACAGTAGACAAAGTTGGGGTTGCCGACCTGTTTGGTGATCCACCGAGTTGTTCATGGGCTCGCCGAGTTTTACAGACTCCATCCTTGGAATTTTGGGAGTCCAACGGCGGTCCAAGTCGGGCTCGCCGACCTTTTTGGTGAGTCATCGACCTCTTCGGCGAGTCGCCCACTGGATATTTAGCTCGCCAATCTACATTTTTCAACCACTTTCCACACTTTCACCTACGCAATCAACACCCGATTATATCTAAAACAAAAATAAAGCAAATAAAACTTGGGTTGCCTCCCAAGAAACGCCTTAGTTAACGTTGCGGTACGATGCAAGTCCACGCTCAAACCTCATTCTTGGGGTTAGCCATAGTATCACTAGGCAACCCCCCTTGTTGTCTCGGGTACATATGAGATGAGATATTACCCATCTTGGTCTCTAACTGTTTGATAGAGACGAAATGGGAGGTAACCATTTAGCTAAGGGTCGACACATATTCCTTCATCTCTTTCAAGATCTTATCCAACCTCTCAACCTTGTTGAGGATACGAGAAAGCATATCCTCCGACCGGCCACCTTCCGAATCCTTTGGCTTTTGATGCTCGTGGGGAGGAACATACCAATCCTTCTTCCCATCCTTCCAATTGGGATTTCGATCCCTCCAATCTCTGTCACGATCTTTCCAACCTTCATCCCTATTCCAACTTGGTTACCATTCTGCCTCGGGTAGTTTGAACGATAACCAGCTCCTTGGTTGGCTAGGAAATTTACCTCCTCATTATACAATGCTTCGAACTTGGCTTCTTCGGGGTTCACACACCCAACATTCACGTCATTGACACACCAGCTCCCATGACATTTTTAGACAAAATGTCAAGTTGTGTCATGATCTTGGCCATGTTTTGGTCTCTCTCTTGGTCTTTCTCAAGCAGCTCCTTGGTCAATTTAAAAGTGAGAAGGGAGACCTGATCATCACGGCTGTACCAAGCCCGACCAATTCCACCCATAAGATGAGGGTCATTAGCATTAGGCTCATTGACATCGTTGAGGTTTCTGATGTCATCTTGGTGTCCCACTTGGCTACAATTGCTTTCGTTCACACTCATACTCCATGTTTAAAACAGCAACACACAAACCAAAACTAAAAATAAGGAGATTCAACTATAACTAACAAGAACAAAATTCAAGTTAACCAAAGAATCTTAACCAACGCCACTCCTCGGCAACAACGCCATTTTGATTTTACGTATCAGGACACTTCATCCAATTCTAAGTGTCAGCAATCATTAGTCAGTATAATAACCCAACTAAATGAGTTGGGGTCAAATCCCACAGGGAGTGGTTTGTGCCTAAGATTCAATAGGAAAGTATGAAGTTCAAGTAAATCATAGGAATAGACATTTATGAATAAAAACATAATTCAAATTAAGAGTGACACGAATGTCAAATAACAAGGGGGTTTTGGTTTTAGATTAAAAACTACAGTATCAACAAATGATAAAACTACGAATATGAGATGGGTAATTGCAATTATTAGACAACAACTGTATATCAGTGAATAATCTAGACTATATAGGGGATAAACTTTCTCTCGAACAATCTATCTCGAATTAAGTCGGTTTCTCTCGAACACCAACAAGCAACAAAATAAGAACAACCTGCGCTTTAGTCCATTCACTCTCTCGAGCTAAATGTGTTGAGAAGGGTTTAGGATTCACTCTCTCGAGCTAAACCTATGACAACACAATACCCACAGACCAGCAATTCAATAATCTTGGTTTTAAAACCTCTCTCTCGAGCAAGCCAAAAACACGAAGGTAGAATTGCATTTGCAACTACAATCCATTAAATTAAACCACAATTAGTGATTGAAATCACTTCTAAACAACATTTAGACTAATAATTAGCAATACCAATAAACTAAATCAGCCCATAATCACACCCCAAGAATTGAGGTTTCAGCTAGATATCATAAAAAGATAGAAATCGTTACCAAATTGTGTTTTCGTCAACTGGGTACAATTAATTTCGTCTTTACAAAGGTCCAAATTGAAGAATCTCAAAGACCAACTTCCAATTTCTCAAAAATGGAAAACTTCAATTCTTCAAAGCTAAGGAAACTATTTTTGTCTCAATACTCAGAGTTTTAAGTCTCCAAAACTCAAAATTCATAGAAAGATTCTATAATATGAAAACTGATACTAAACTAAATATACAAAAATGTATTTATAGTCGCAAAAAATATACTGCGAAGGACCATTCAGCGCAGTAACTCGGGCTCACCGATTAGCTCGGTGATCTGCCCTTTGGTCAGTTTCATCGCCTTTTGGCTTTGGGTTTCAGCATCCTCAAGTTCTGTTAGTTTGGGCGCTCCAACACTACATCATGGAATCGTTTGGTGACACACTGACTGCTCTTTTCTCTCGCTGACTTGATTTTCTCCTTTGGGGCTTGGCACACTCGAACTTTAGGTGAGGTATTGGCCATTCGGTGACTCAGCAAAGGGACTTGGCGATCACCAGACCTTCATTTCTTCATTCTTTCAGTTGCTTTGTTCCTTTTTGCACATTACTGTCCATGCTTTATTCCTCAATCCATATACCTGAAAATCAAGGGTTTTACATCAGTTATTGGCATAAAACAAGCATTTGAGGACACTAAATCCTTATAAATAAGCCCTAAATGAGTCCAAATCTTAGAGTTATCAGTATTCCACATTTTTGAGAGTGTTTACGTACTTTTACATTGTTGAACACTTAAAGAGAGGATTTAAGCTTGGATTTGAAGATTTATGAATTTATTCTCAATTTTTGCATTGGGCAGTGAATATTGTTGACAATTTGGATGGATAATATTTTTGGTAACAATTTCTAGCTTTTTGCTATGGTTGACTAAAACCCCTTACCTTAGGGGTGTTATCATGTAACCAAATACATAAATTAACTTATGGGTATTATTAATTTCTTAATTTAATTTTGTTTTCAAATGGTTTCAATTGTTTATTCATGTTTTCATTGATGAACAAAAGTTGTAAATTTAGTTCTAGTTTATATCTCTATGATTTCTTCAGAAAAAAGTTTAGAGTAGAATGAATGATTGATTGTTGTATTGATTTGTGTCTTTACAACCCACTTTGAGAAAGCGGGTTTAATTAAGGAAGTGGGTTCTTTTGTATTGTTAAGCTTGTTTAGGTTCGAGAGAACTCACTCTAAACATGATAGGTGATCGAGAGATAGCTATTATATTCAAAACCTATCCTACCGATTGGGATTCATAAACTTAAAGCAATTAGTAATTACCCATAAAGTAAATTAGTATTCTATTGATCACATTCCTAAGGTTTTCTCTCTATTTGTTCAAATTGCATATCAATTGCATTTTGTTAACAATTGGTTACTAAATACCCCTTTGATATTGATAATTAAAACTCTTTGATTTACTTTATGATGTGTACGCTTCTACTTCTACAAAATATTGGAACACTTCCTTACTTTGTAATTGAATTCTTTACCGTATTACACTCTGCGGGATCGACCCCAACTCATCATTGGGTTTATACTTATTAGCGACCGCCTACACTTTGAATCAGAAGAAGCATAGTTGAGCATTAGCAAAAATGACGCCGCTGCTGGGAGTTGTGTTTAGAATTCTTTTATTGAAGTGTTTTTGTGAAATAATTTTGTTGAAGTAGAATTTTCTTATTTGTGTTCTTGTTGATTGCTCTAAAATAGGAGAAGATATGAGCGTGAATGGGAGCAATGCAAGTCAACTTAGGAATAATGAAGACATTGGAAATTTGCATGATGTCAATGTGGATCTGATGTGTCACGACCCAGGGGTACCCCCTAGATATAACATGGCCTATAGGACCCAGAGAGACCCCATACAAGCCACTTAGCATTCATAACATAGAAATAGAACAAAATAAGTAAAATAACATTTTAGGTCCAATAGTTTTATAAAAGTAAAGCGGAAGACTAAAACACTTGTCTCATTAGCTATCTAATACCATAGAATGAATTTTGGCCTAGCCCATACATCATGTCAAAAAACTGGAAATATTTTTGAGAAAATTGAAACAATAAAACTCCATCCTCAAAGCATGATGACTCACCAAAGATCGGGAACCTCGTAATCAACCACTAGTCACAAAATTAAGTAACGTGAATTTCGAACCTGCATTTGGGGAAATATAGGCAAGAGTATGCGTTAGTACAAAAAAATGTACCAAGTATGATTTCTATGCATAAAAGATTTAAATCGTGCTAAAAGAGGACATTTCATGACATGCAATTGAGCAAGATAAAATATCATATAAAAGGGATAGAAAACATGAGTCATTAAAACACGGTCAATGCAAGCTAACATCATTAAAACCTTTGAACACATATGAGATACTTCTTGAAGTAACCTTAGTTCATTATTATTGTGGCACGTAGCGTTAACCGACATAGAGACCATGTGAGTTATAACATGATCCCTCGACGTCTACCACACTGAAAATGGTTATCCTACTTGACAAGGTAAGGACCATGAACTTCTAGCTGAGGTGGATCCACTAGACAATGTCTATATAGACAATAATCCTATGGGGGCACATAGGTAAGGGATAAGGAGGTTGCTTCTAGAAACCCGACCTCTATTAGCAGGAGAGCTTCCATCTTAATATCCTCTAGGTCTTAAGCATAAATACAACGTAATAGTCATTTCTTACTTGTTCTTATTATCCATGGAAGGGCACGTCATCTTGCCAATCCAAGCTAAGTCATAAGTCATCCATGGAAAGGTATCATTGAATAACCAATTCAAGCTAGGTTTCATTAGGATAGCTCTTAATCTTTGATACAATTAGGTTAGAAGACCTTTCAATCTTAGAATCCTTATTATGTGAGAAAACCTTCCACATCTTGGTTTCATGTGTAAATGAGAAAACTCCTTTCAACAACACAACAAAAACATCATCATTGATACTTTACTCTCAAAGCACCCTTAAAACATTTGCATAGAGTTCATAAGGACATGCATAATTCCATAATTTACCTTTCAAGGTTCAAAACCGACTTTCAATCATCAACATTTAGAAAACATGGGTTAGATATGGATTTCATCATAAATTCATAGAATTTTATCAGTACATACTTGATTTCATAAAAGTCTTCCTTCATAATCAAAATCCCACATCATATAATCATAATTTGGAAAACATGGAGATTACATTGTTTCATAGGGAAATTATAAAAAAATCACAGTATTTCATTAATTCATGCATAAGAGGTAACAATTCAATCATTTAAACAATAATCAAGAGAATCCATGAATATTGAAGAAAACCCTAACTTAATTGGGGATTTCTAATTTTAAAAATAGGAGATTTGGGTAACTCCATGAATGGAAGGAATCCATGGATGAAAACTATCATACCTTGAAGCCAATTTATTATCTTCAATGGAGGAATTGAGACGTGACTTGAAACCCTAGGTTGAATCCTTCTTCTTCAAGCTTTCTAGAGAGATAAATATTTGAGAGAGGAGACTTGTTCTTCTTTTTGGTGAATTTGAAGAGAATAAAGTGAATGAACTAATTTGGGTGTTGGAATCACTTATATAGAGATCTCAGTGAAGGGTGAAAAATGTAGTAAAGGGATAAAGTATTTAGGAAAAGACCCAACTTCCCCGAAAACTTAACTGCCATCGACGACCCATAGAACACGACTGACATACCGTACGCTGACCGACGGCCCATCTTGTGGTCAGTCGTTAGTTGTTAGAAGGTGATTTTGGGGTCCTTGAATCATGGACCACTTCCATGGACCGTGGACCACATGACGGTTCGTTGATCCGGCCGTGGTTCATGGTCCTAAGAGAGTCTGATTGGGGAGTGCAATCCATGGACCACACCTACGATCTGTGGTCCCATCCACGTGCTGTGGGTGACCTCCATCGGATGGCACCTGCAGCTTTTGAAAAAAATGTTGTCTTACCCCATATCGAATCTGGGGTGTTACAATATCTCCCCCTTGGGATCATTCATCCTCGAATGAGATTCAAGCTAGTACGAAAGGAGTAAGAGACAAACTAACAACCTAACCATCAATGCAACTTCATCTAAATGTATATAACCAAGGAGGAAATATTGACTCCAAGCTAGGATGTAATCGAAACATCATAAGAGGGGTGGAACTAAATCTAACAGCCCATCATGCATGCAATACACATACCCGAGGAGGAAACATCAACTACAAGCTAAAACATGCTCATATCATCATATCATGTAGTCTACATGCAATTCATACTCAATGCACATAAACATGCAAATATCAATCAAATAAACTCATTTTCTCAAAATTAAGCTTTTCATGAACATGCATAGTATGTAAATCATGGAAACATTTAAGACACATGACTCCAAAAACAAAAAGTGAACCATGAGAAACTCATTACCTCAAGCTAGAGTAGGAGTAGAAGGAAAGAGATGAGGGTATCGAGTCATCATATTGGACTCGGTCTCCGAAGTAGCACCCTCAACTAAATAATTCCTCCACAACACTTTCACGGAAGCTACTTCTTTATTTCTCAACTTGTTGACTTGCAGGTCTAAAATCTCAACCGGTACTTCTTCATAAGAAATATTTGCCTTAACTTTCAAACCTTATAAGGAACTATTGATGTTAGATCACCAACACATTTCTTCAAAATAGAGACATACAAAACCAGATGCACCAATGCCAACTCATTAGGTAAATCTATCTCATAAGCAACCTTACCAACACGTCTCAAAATCTGATATGGACCTACATAACGAGGACTAACCTTTCTTTCTTACGAAATCCCATTACACTATTCATGGGTGTAATATTAAAGTAAACCCAATCATGAACATCAAATTCAAGATCTCTTCATCTTACATTAATATATGACTTTTGCCGACTTTGAGCCTTTTTCAACCTTTCTCTAATAAGTCAAACTTTCTCTATGGCCTCATGTACCAACTCGAGACCTATTAGGGCAACTTCACCCACCTCAAACCAACCTATAAGAGATCTACACCTCGTACAATATATTGCCTCAAATGGAGCCATATCAATGCTCGAGTGATAGCTATTGTTATAAGCAAACTCAATCAATGGGAAATGGTCATCCCAATTACCCTTAAAATCAATCACACAAGCTCTCAACATGTCTTCCAAAGTTTTGATAGTGAACTCCGCTTGCCCATCAGTTTGGGGATGAAAGGTCGTACTAAGCTTAACACGAGTAACAACCTTTTGGAAAGAATTCCAAAACTTAGAAGTGAGGGGTCCCATCCATGGGCTGTGGGTGGCCTCAATCGGATGACACCTACAACTTCTGAAAAAAATGTTGTCTTGCCCCTTATCGTATCTGAGGTGTTACAAACTAGAAACTGTCAGTGCTATTTATTTTCCCTCAACTGCGGGTAATGCTATTTTTCATGTAACCGTAGCTATGCTTCATCTGCTCCAAATGAAAGGATTCTTCGTGGGACTTGCTCATGAAGAACCTCATAATCACATCTGGAATTTTGTAGATGTGTGTGAACCATTCTTCTTCAAGAATATCTCTCAAGAGTCAATTCAACTTTGTTTGTTTCCCTTCTCTTCAGTAGGGAAAGCAATGAAGTTGTTGGACGAGCTACAATGAGACTCTATTACTTCTTGGGAGGAGCTCACGAAACTGTTTAATGAAAGATTTTTCCCTCCTCCAAAGATGATGAAGTGGAGGGATAACATTCAAAACTTCAAACAGAATGATGGTGAACTTATTCATGAGACGTGGTTAAGATTTCAAAAGTTGCTGCTCAAATGCCCGACTCATGGATTGTTGGACAAGGTGTTATTGCAATATTTTTACCAGTGTCTTACAACCGTCAACAAGGGTGTTGCCGATCAACTTATTAAGGGTTGTATTTTGAGGCAACTTTTTGTCGTGGCATCAATATTACTTGATTATATGCCCAAATTTATCATGCATGGTATACAAGGGAGGATCACGTGTCACCTCTAAATCTTGGGTTGACTAAAAAACAACTAGAAAAGAACCGAGAGAGAGATGAGAATATGGAAAAGATGATAAATCAAATGGACTTATTAATGAAAAATGTCATGGGATGTGGCTATAAAGCCATGAATGCGGCTAGTACTAATAATAGAGTGAACCCGGATGATGCACAATTTGAATCCAAGTACGATGAAGAGGAAAAAATTTTGTTGAGCCAAATGGGTGGTTTTTGTTTGAGCTATCCAAGGCAAGGTGGGAATCAAGGTTGGATAGATCTGGATCGAAATTGGTGTGATTGGGGTAAAAATTGGAGGGATAGAAAATATGATCAAGATCGTTATGTGCTTATTTATGACTATCCTAAGCCGAGGGAAATAACTGATGACCCCAAAAGATTTTGGACCTAGGATATGCTTTCCCACATCCTAAACAAAGTTGAAGGATCAGACAACATGCTCAAGGAGATAAAGGCTGATTTCTCATCTTTAAATTAAATGGTGACTTATCACTCGGTTTCCATAATGCAACTTAAGACTCAAATGGATCAAATTTAAGCTCAATAAAATCCAAGATAAAAGAGGGTATTCCTTGTGATGCTCTTGCCAATCCGGAGAATGATAACAACTAATTCATGGCTATCTTGACCAGGAGTCGTAAGTTCGTGGGTATTGATGTGCCAAATGATGTTAAAGAAAGTTCAAGTAAAGGGAAAGAGGTTGTTATTGATAGTGATGAGCTTGCCGAAGAATTGAACAATTAAGTGTCCAAGGAGGTTGAGGATGCACCGAAGGATGTTTTTCTCTGGTGATGTTAAAAATTCAAATTTGGGGGCTGCTCCTACCTCGGTACTTACAAAGTTGTTACCTAGAGTTAGTCCACCATTTCTTCAAAGATTGAAGAAGACAGATGAAGACACGAAGATCCAAAAATTTCTCTCCATTTTCAAAACTCTATCTATCAATCTTCCTTTGGTGGAAGCGTTGTTAATGATGCCGGAGTATGCGATGTTTATGAAAGAGTTGGTTACCAAGAAGAGTATCAATTTTTAAACAGTTGAAGTATCCCATAGTTGTAGCACCATTATGATGTCCAACGTGGTTATCAAGAAAGATAACTCGAGGGCATTCACCATTCCATGCACAATAGGGATATTTAAATTTGTTAAAGTATTGTGTGATTTGGGGGCAAGTATCAATTTGATGCCCTATTCCATTTACAAACAACTTGGGCTAGGTGAGCCTAAGTGAACAACTATGTGTCTCCTCATGGACAATCAATCTATCAAGCGTCCTATGGGCATTCTTTATGGTATTTTGGTGAAGGTGGAAAAGTTCATATTTTTGGCTGACTTTGTGATTCTCTATTGGAAGATTGATGTTGAGGTTCCTATTATTCTTGATAGGCCGTTCTTAGCGACTAGAAGAGCTCTTGTTGATGTAAAAAGTGGAGAGTTGAAATTTCGGGTAATTGATGAGGAAGTTACTTTCAATGTGTGTAAATCGATTAAGTAACCAGGTGACATCAATGTGGTATCAGTCATTGATGTGATTGATGAAGCGATTGTTAGTGTGTGTGAAGTTTCTTGTGTGGGTGAGTCTTTAGCCGCTCTTCTTTTGAATTATGATGGTGAGGAAATTCAAGATTATGATGAGGTTGTGGCTGCACTACCGGGTTTGGGTTCTTATGCTAAATTCCCTTAAAGGTTGATATATATATTTGAAGAACGATGAAAGTCCTCGTGGGAAACCATCCCTTGAAGAACCTCCAAAGCTGGAGTTGAAGGTACTTTCACCTCACCTTCATTATGTATTCTTTGGAGCAAAAAACACCTTACCCGTAATTATTGCCAATTTTTTTCTTGATTGGCAAGTGCAAACGCTTATTAGTATGTTGAAAAGATATATCAAGGCCATTAGATGGGTGATTACTGATATTGTGGGAATTCCTCCTGGTATTTATACATATAAAATCCAATTGGAGAGAATGCAAACCAAGTGTTGAGAACCAAAAGAAGGTTAAATCCCCAAATGTAAGAAGTGGTGAAGAAAGTTATCATCAGGTGGCTCGATGCGGGAGTTGTCAACCCTATTGCGGATACAAAGTGTGTGAACCCTACGCAATGTGTTCCAAAGAAGCGTGGTATAACCGTGGTCCAAAATGATAAAGGTGAACTTATGCCAATGCGATCGATCAACGGTTAGCGTGTATGTATGGATTATAGGATGTTGAATGAATGGACCGAGAAGGATCATTTCCCAATGCCCTTTATGTATTAGATGCTTGATAGACTTACAAGGCATGTATTGTATTGCTTCTTAGGTAGTTATTCTGGTTATAATAAAATCTATATTGCACCGGAAAATTGAGAAAATATAATTTTGACATGTCTCTATGAAATGTTTGCCTTCAAAAAGATACCTTTCGGACTGTGTAATGCGCCGGCGACATTTCAAAGATGTTTGCTCTCTATTTTCACTGATATGGTAGTGGATTCAATGGAGGTCTTCATGGATGATTTTTTCAGTTATTGGGGACACATTTGAAGCATGCCTTGAGCACCTTAGTAAAGTCTTTCAAAGATGTGTTGAAACAAACCTTGTGCTCAATTGGGAGAAATGTCACTTCATGGCCAAGGATGGTATTGTTTTGGGGCACAAAATCTCAAGTAATGGTATACAAGTTGATCAGGCAAAGGTTAAAGTTATTTCCAAGCTGCCTCCTCCCATTCCAGTTAAAGGTGTTCGGAGTTTTCTAGGTTGTGCATAGGTTTACCAGAGGCTCATAAAAAGTTTCTATAAATTATCTTAACCTAGGTCATGTTTAGTTTGATGAAGCTTGTATCAATGCATTTTGGTGTCTAAGAGAAAAGCTCATTTCGGTTGCGATCATTGTTGCTTCGGATTGGAGCATTCCATTTGAGCTAACGTGTGATCCAAGTGGCATTGCTTTGGGAGATATTGTTGGCCAAGGAAAACATAATTTGTTTCACCTGATGTATTATGCAAGTAAGTCTTTGAATGTAGCTCAAAAAAACTACACCATCACCGAGCAAGTATTGTTAGCCGTGGTGTATTCTTTTGAAAAGTTTAGAGCCTATTTGTTGGGCACAAAAGTGGTTGTACACACCAACCATGTGGTGATCCGTTATTTATTGGCTAAGAGGCATGTGAAGCAAAGATTGATTTGATTTGTGTTGTTGGTGCAAGAGTTCGACTTTGAGGTAAAAGAATGAAAAGGGTGTGAGAACCAAGTGGCGGATCACTTATCGAAGCTTGAAACGAATGTTTTTATTTTCGGTGAGAAAGATATTGAAAAATCTTTTCCCGATGAGTCGTTGATGATTGTGTCAAATAGTACTCCACCTTGGTATGCCAATTTCGCAAACTATGTGGTGTGTGGGATTGTTCTCTATGGGTTGAGTTTTTACCAATGAAAAGAGTTCATGTTCGATGTGAAGAAGTACTTTTGGGATGAAACTTACCTATTTCGAGAATGTGCAGACCACATAATTAGAAGGTTTATACTGGAAGTGGAAGTAGATGTAATTCTTGATGCTTGCCATGTGTCACCGGTTGGTGGACAACATAGTGGAGTACCTACAGCCGCTGAAGTGCTTGGAAGTTGTTATTATTGACAAACATTGTACCCAGATGCGCACTCTCTTGTAAAAAGGTGTGTTCAATGCCAAAAGCAAGGAATGTCGCGAAGGCATGTATTACCTCTCACTTCTATTCTAGAGGTAGAGTTGTTCGATGTGTGGGGAATTGACATTATGGGGCCTTTTGTGAGTTCGTATGGGACAAGTATATTTTGGTGGCTAATGACTATGTTTCTAAATGGGTAGAAGTTGTAGCTTTACCTAACAATGAAGGGAGAAATGTTGTGCAATTCCTCAAGCGGTACATTTTCACAACCATTTTGCACACCACCTACAATTATTAGCGATGGGGGCCATCACTCTTATAACCACATGTTTGCATCGTTGTTGAGAAAATATTGAGGTAGGCATAAGGTTGCTACCGCTTATTATCCGGAAATAGGTGGGTAGGTTGAGGTGTCAAACTGGGAAATTAAAGGAATTTTGGCAAAAACCGTTAATGCAAATTGGACTGATTGTTCTCAGAAGTTTGATGATGCTCTTTTGTCATATCGAGCTGCATTCAAGACCCTGATTGGTATCTCCCCATATCAATTGGTGTTTGGAAAGTCTTTCCACCTACTAAGTGAACTTGGACATAAGGCGTTATGGGCCTTGAAAGCCATGAACTTGAATTGGGGGGATGCATCAAAGGACAAAGTTGACGAACTTCATGTGATGGAAGAGTTTCACTGCGAGTTTATGAGAGTTCAACCCTTTATAAGGAGAAAATTAAGAAGTGGCATGACGCCAAGATACTTTAGTGTGAATTTAAAGTCGATGATCTTGTGTTACTCTATAACTCCCGTTTGAGACTTTTTCTAGGTAAACTCAAGTCAAAATGGTCGGGTCCGTTCAAAGTGAATCGGGTGTTCACTAATGGGGCAATGGAAATTGAAAACAAGGAAGGGTCGGTGTTCAAGGCGAATGGTCAAAGGCTAAAGATGTACTTTGGGGAGTGCCCCAACGTGACATCGATTGAGGTGGTGTATTTGAAAGATTCTTGAATGCATGTCCACGTCATGCCATAAATTTAACTAAGGCGCTTCTTGGGAGGCAACCCAAGTTTTAGTGTTTTGTGTTTTGAATAACGTTTGCTGAATTTGTTGGTTGGACTCCCTAATTTGAATGAAAGGTTAATGGGTGAGGGATGGGGTCACTCATTGTGTCATACCACAGTTTCCATTAAGATGGACAGACACTCGATACCCTAAAGGCTCGAGAGAACCAACATGTAACATGTGCTTACTATGCATATAACTATGACAATCTTAAAGTTGTGACAAATTCACATAGGATGCAGCCATACGGACCAACATAAGTATACCCAAAACATGCAAGACTTGGCCGTTGAGTCCACAACTTGTTAAGAGAAAAGGCACAATTGAACTATATACATTAGTCTACAACACCTTTAAAAGATAGAAAACCTTAGTTTAGGATGGGACAAGACCCCGCCTTACCATTAACTATCACATAATACCAAAATAGGTGCCAAAGACTCGGTAAGCCCCGAATCAACCTGGAGCTTCACCAATAGCAGTTGAGTACTTGTGCTCCTACTAAAGAGGTCTACTAACTAGAGTACTTCTACTTGCACCATGCAATGCAGCATCCCCAGAAGGGAGGTTAGTACGAAAAAATGTACTAAATATGTAAGGCAATAAGATACATAAAACAAGGCTCAAATGAAATCAAGTATCCGTATATAAGTCCATAGATCTGAAAAGGAGACAATTTTCGTTACTCTTGTGGGAGCATGTATGTTACATTCATTTCTTTAATTTTCTATGGATTATGATCTTTATAAGGCATGTGATGCAAATGACCAGCTAATTAGTGGTAGAAGAGAATGACCCATGCTAGGCGTTTTAACCCCTGGGATGTTATCCTCAAAATTACACAAATTAGGATCGGCCCATGCTAGGCTTTCTCTCCTGAGCTTACACCCTTTTATACCAATTGGGATCGGCCCATGCTAGACTTCTGCCTCTGAGCTGCCACCCTTCTATTCCAATTGGGATCGACCAATGCTAGGTTTTTGCCCCTTGGATGCAACCCATAATTATACAGATTGCTTCACTTTGATTCTTTATTCTTTGAGATTGTTGTTTCGGTGGTCATAATCTTTTTTGAGATTTGAAAATAAAGTCAAGTAGTAGAATACATGAAAATAATAACTTCAAGGCAGTAATAATGACATAAGGAGCTATGTAACATAAATGCATTACTTATGAGCTTAAATGACACAATTGACTTTAATTAACTAAGAGGAGAATTCACCAAGCTTGCTTTTGCAAATACAATTTCTATACTAGCACATAAGAGGATAATTACACAAGTATAGAGTAATGCACATGTAATGAAGTAATTCTACACACTAAGGAGAATCGGGGAAATATTGTTTGCTATTTGGAGATCGTACGCTGCCACTATGTTTCCTTTACTAGGAATAGAACTTAGGAAGTTCACTTCGTTGATATTAATCGCAAATATCATATTTCATGCCAATGAATATCGAATCATATAGCCTGACACACTTTATTTTCTGACTAATACAAATATCACGATTCAACCTCCCTTTTTGGGTGCTAATCTACAATATAAGTAACGATTAAGCTAATGTTAGCAACTAATAACATTAAGGCCCTCGAAAAACAGTAGCTAAAAACTTGACGGAAGCTATGCCCATACAACCCTTACACAAATAGTGAACCACCACACCCTTGTTCTATACATTAATACAACTTCATACATCCTTTGCCATGATAACCCAAGCTGCCCCCAACAACAATATACACAATGCATCCACTATGAATCCCCAAAAATCTTTCAGCATAGTAGGAGAATATTGAACTCAAGGATTTTTCACCATCATGAGTTCTTGACAAATATATACAAAATTCTCTATCCCAAACCTGTATTTCAAGAGAGGCAAAAATGGGTAGTAGCCTAACCTTAGTTTCTGGAAATTTATCTTCTAAACTTGTACTTCAAGAACTGAAACTCTTCTTCCTACTTTTACTTGAAAAGGGGGAAATATTCAACAACCGTAAGGTGTTTAAGGGCTGCTGTTTGAAGCCAAGAAAGGCAAAGAGAGAAACTTAATAAATCTGAAATTTTACAAGTTAAAAATGAAGCAAAAGATCTAATCTTTATCCCTTTAAAAGGGAGGTTCGTTGGCCGACTTCCTTGGCCAATTTTGGGCCATATAATGTCAAGTAGGTGACCCACCTTCTTGTCCTTTTAACATGGGCCTTTGCGGACTTCGAAACTTGTTGGGCCTTGCTGCCAATTATCCCTCTATTCTTGTCAATTTGGGTCATAATTAATGCAAGTAGGTGATCCACCTACTTGGAATTTTTCACTTAGGCCTTTTTTAAATTAAGAATATTGGGCCTTGGCTGTCCATTTTCCCCTTATTCTTCTACTCTTGGGACAAATTAATGCAAGTAGGTGGTAGTGTACTTGGCCCAATTACATGGTCAAAAGAGTCTTAGTAGGTGATGCACCTACTTGGTCCTTTGGGCTGGTCAATAAGTCAAAGTAGGTGATGCACCTACTTGTAACCTACTAGCTTAGTTAAGTCTTAGTAGGCATCTCACTTATTTTATTTCATTTTCTAAATCTTACTTCCTTTTGCTTTAAATTAACACTTCACCTTAAAATTTAAGCTCAAATATGACTTTACTATTTCAAGTTTAAATGCTTTCGTTGGAGTTGACTTGGAGTATACATGCTGAAATGTGAAAGGAAAACAACACCTTCCAATCTATTTTAAACCAAAAATAATCATCTAAGAAATATGGTCCCTCACCTATACCATAAGTCTATGTCAAATGTCATATGAATAAAAGTAGCAGATGAAGAATACAACGCGTTACATCCTCCTCTCCTTAAAATCATTCGGCCTCGAATGTTAGCATAGTAGCCAGCTCCAAACCACTTCAATCCTAAATTAAATTCCATTATTAGCCACAAATTTCATATAAAATTATACTTACCCGTCAATTCATCAACTCAACACTTTGATCTTTCCCTTTAGATTCAAATAAATTAGGATACTTGGACTTCATATCTTGTTCTTCTTCGCATGTAACCTCTTCTACTTATTGGTTTCTCTATGACACATTGACAAATTATACTTCTTTGTTTCTTAACTTCCTAACATGTAGATCAAAAATAGCAATGGGTACTTCGTAGGTGAGATCTCCCATAACTTCTACATCTTCAGTATGAGTAATATGAGATGGGTCACCTATGCATTTTCGAAGACCTAAGACATGAAACATTAGAAGAACGACTGAAAGCTCTTGAGGTAGCTCTAGCTCATATGCAACTTGGACAATTCTTCAGATTATCTTATATGACCCTATAGAGCGTGGACTCAACTTTCCCTTTTTACCAAATCTAATTACCTCTTTCATTGGTGACACGTTAAATAACACCCAATCCCCTATAGAGAATTATAATCCTCTTCTTTTGTAATACCACGTATCCAAACGAGGGAATCTTAACAGATTTCAGAACTCCTAGTTTCCATCTTCAAAGGCCAACCACGGCCTGTGGTGTGGGCCACGGACCATAGGTGGGTCCGTGGATGGGTTCCTCAGGAATTGTCTAGGCATGGACCTCGATTTGACCTACAGACCATAGGTGGGTCCAGACCCTGTGGTCCAGGAACCGTAGGTCAGGAAAAAAGTCTCTGACCACCAACCACGGTTCTGCAGGATGGACCATTGGTTAGACCACGATCTGTCGATTGGGTCTGTCAGTTGGTAGGTCAGTGACAACTGACAGTTAACTCAGGGTCAATTGGATCTTTTCTTAATTAATTAGTTCCTATACTATGCCGTTTTGACTATATTTAGAACCCCATATATAAGTTTTTTTACCCCCAAATTAGACCCATTTAGTTCATTCTTCCAAATTCCCCAAAAGAAATCAAATCTCCTCCCAAATATTCTCTCTCTAAGAACTTAAAAAAGAAGAAGAAGAGGATTCAACCTAGGGTTTCAAGCCAAGGTTTCAATTCCTCCATTGAATATAAGCAATTGGACTTGAGGTATGGTAGTTTTCATCCATGAATCTCTTTCATTCATGGAGTCCCCAAATTCCTCTATTTCAAACGATAGAATTCCCCAATTAGCTAGGGGGTTTTCTTCAAACACCATGGTTTCTTTTTATTATTGATCTTATTGATTTAATTATGTTTAAATATTCATGAATTGATTATTTACAATGCTTTTATGATGTTTCCCCTATGAACCCATGCAAACCCCCATGTTTTCCATATTGTGATCTCATAATGTGGGTTGTTGATTATCAAAGATGAGTTTTATGATCTAAAGAATGAAGTAATAGAATTACATGAATTTATGATAAAATCCCTATCCAATGCTTGTTGGATGATTCAAAGCAAGCTTTGAACCTTCGAAGGAAAAAATATGAGTTTATGCATGATCTTATTAAACCTATGTAAATGCTTTAAAGGTGCTTTGATAGTGAAGTGCCAATGTTGTTGTTGTTATTGTTGTGTTGTTGAAAGGTTATTCTCATAAACTACTTGCAACCATGGTGTGAAAGGTTTTCTCACATAGAAAGGCTTCTTAGGTTGAATGGCTATTCTCACCTAATTGAATCAATGAATAAGAGCTATCCTAATGAACTAGCTTGGATTGACAAGATGACATGTCTTTCCATGGATAATGAGCATAAGTAAGAAAATGCTATTCCGTGGGAAATATGCTTAGCACCGAGTAGATATTGAAATTGAGATGAAAGGTCTCCCATTAGTAGAGGCCGAGTTTCTAGAAGAAGTCTCATGAGATGGAAGCTCTCCCGTTAGTAGAGGTCGGGTTTCTAGTGACAATCTCCTTATCCCAGAAACTATGTGCCCCCTTAGGATATTTAACTAGTGGATCCACTTAAGCTAGAAGTTCATAGTTCTACCTTAGGCATGTAGAACAACGTTTTCGGTGTGGGAGACACCGGGTGATAATGTTGTAGCTCACATGGTCTCTATGTTAGATAAGGCTAATTTTCCCACTACAAAATGATTAATGAACTAAGGTTACTTAAAGAAGTATCTCATAGGTGTTCAAAGACTTAAACATAATTTAGCTTGCATCGACCATGATGTTATGACTTATGTTTTCTAGCCCTCTTATATCATATTTTAAATTGTTCAATTGCATGTCATGAAATGAAATTTCCTTTTTAGTATGTTTTAAATATTTTTATGCATAACTATCATACTTAGTGCAGTTTTGTACTAACACATACTTTTGCCTACATTTTTCCTAAATGTAGGGTCCGACAGACAGGGTTCCCATTTTAGTGACTAGAGCTTGGACTTCGATTCTTTCCTGAGCTTGGTGAGTCCTCATGGTTCGAGGATGGATTACATTCATTTTAGTTTCTCTTTTTCTATTTCCTTTTTGAACATGATGTATGGGATAGGCCCAATTTCATTTAAATGTAATAGATGACTATGATGAGACATGTGTTTAGACTTCCACTTTTCTATAAAATTGTTTTGGACTTAAAAATGTTTTTTTACTCTTTATTGTTCTATATCTTATGTTATCAAAGCTAAGTGGATTGTATGGAGTCCTTCGGGGTTTCTTTACGCCATGTTACATCTAGGGGTAACCATGGGTCGTGACACCTTATAACATCCGCATATGGTTTTTGTTGACTTTGAGTAATTTCTAGCCGTTGTTGTATCACTTGACTTTATCCATAGCTTGATGAGCAAGATCTGGCTCAAATAAGGCAGTTACACCTATTTCAAACCAGCCAATTGGGGATCTACACTTTCTCCCATATAAAGCTTCATAAGGCGCCATTTGGATACTAGAATGGTAGCTACTGTTATAAGAGAATTCAATAAGTGGTAGATGATCATCCCAGCTACCCTTGAAGTCTAATATATAAGCTCGTAATAGATCCTCAAGTGTTTGAATTGTACGTTCTGTCTGACCATCTGTCACGACCCGAAAGCACCCCCTAGTCGTAACCATCGTACTCGACCTCTCGAAGGTCTAATACAAGCCTCTTAGCATTCATTCATCGCATTCGGTAATAAAAACCGTAAGGAATAAAAACACTTTTAAAAGCAAATCCATAATACTCATAAAATCTTTCAAATGTAAAGAAGTAGAATTTCTAAGTCTCATGTACCATCTTAGACACGAATAGAACATCTTAGGGACACGACCCTTTACAACAATAGAAAATAAAAGTCTTATACAATGTCTAAATGGAAATACTAGAAAGATAAGAACTATGTCCTTGAATATATTAGGACATACCAAGCTTCTTGAGAAGAGTCAATATCCCAATCTTCCTTAAAAGATCTTCTCACTTTCCACCACCTACACTTGTTACAATAGAAAAATATGGAATTAGTACAATAAGTACTAAGTATGATGACCATGCAAGAAAACATGCACAACGGACATTTACAAGAAATGTATGCTTTTAAGACCTTCTTTAACAGACCTTTGCAACCACAAGCATAAACCCACATTTCAAGTTACCATTCACAAATAAGACCATATTCACATCATTTACAACTCAATTAACACAAGTGTACAATACTTAAACAAGATAGCAAAGTAATCCCTTCATTACCATTTAAGCCTCTATCTCAAGTCACCCTAAGCCACACGTAAGTGAATAATGAAGTGACCGCCCATACAACCTCTTCATATACACCTAAGTGTTCCTAAGAGTTACCATAGACGAGGGTTTTATCATTTCATTATAACATACTAAGTCAACATTCTTTATAAAACCATTTAAGAGACACACAAGCATATAGGGGACAATCACATAATAGCCCTAAGGCTTAGGGAAC